>CAUYLG010016249.1:0-50579 GCA_963573385.1 Cacajao melanocephalus
TAACATTATACTGTCAATATTAGACAGATCAACGAGATAGAAAATTAACAAGGATATCCAGGACTTGAACTCAGACCTGGAACAAGTAAACTTAACAATTATTTACAGAACTCTCCACCCCAAATCCGCAAAACATACATTTTTCTTAGTATCACATTACACCTATTTTAAAAGTGACCACATAATTGGAAGTAAATCACTCCTCAGCAATTGCATAGCATTTCACAGGTTTAAATAAAAGATTGGTTGGCTTCTTGTTTGTTATTTTCATCCCTTATTCCTTCCTGTCTCCATTGTTAAGCATAATTATTGGCATAAAAGAGGTTTTTAATACCCATTTTTAGACTGCATTCTAGCCTGGGCAATAGAACAAGAATCCTGTTCTCTCTCCCTCTTTCTCTTCCTCTTTCTCTCTTTCATTCTTTTTTCTTTCTTTCACTCTTTCTTTCTTCTTTTCTCTCTTTTTCTTTCTTTCAAAAAAAATATATATATATAAATTTAAAAAAGAACAAAATTATGCCCTTTACAGCAACATGGATGCAGCTGGAGACCATTATCCTAAGTGAATTAACACATGAACAGAAAACCAAATAGTACATGTTCTCACTTACGAGAGGGAGCTAAACATTAGGTACTCATGGATATAAAGATGGCAACAATAGACAGTGAAGGCTACTAGATGGGGAAGGGAGAGATGGGGGAAATGACTGAAAATCTAACTGTTGAGTATCATGCTCAGTACCTGGATGATGGGTTCATTCATATATTCATACCCCAGACCTCAGCATCATGCAACATACCCAGGTAATAAATCTGTACGCATACCCCCTGAATCTAAAAGTTGGAAAAAATAAAAAATCAAAATCCAGGATTATAATATGCATTTCTCAAATTCTAATAAGAAATAGAACTATGAACATGTTCTTTCATGTTAGGCTTCTAGAAAAATAAAAAATAAACTGGGGTTAATTGTGGTACTCTGATAATCAACTTGTGAAAATTAAACTGGACCCTTAGTAAGTATTTGTTAGTGAATAAAAGGAAAGAATGCACACAATGGTCACATATTAGCCTCTGGCACAGAGTAAAAGTTTAATAAATATGATCTAGTGATATTCAGATTTCAGAGCCTGACCCCTTGAGATCTAGTCAGGTTGGACAGAACCACCAAGACCTATTAAAACCTGAAGTCCTTCCCTGCTTTCTGCAAATTCCCAGGGGCTTTCATCCTCATGGTCTCGGTCTCCTGGCTACCTATGTCATCTCAGCAGTTGAACTCCATCCACTTGCATTATAATACACACACAAAACCTAACTTTCACAAAACACTGGTAAGCTTAGCAGATTTTATCAAAGACTGCACCAGGAGAAGAGGAAGTCAAGTAGACTCTAAGGACATGAAAAATGAAGGGGAGTTCCCTTTATGGCAACACACACAATTTTAATAAATCAAGAATAAATCAAAGAGCACCATGGTTCTTAAAATGTCCTTTGCCCCAAAACCACCACCTTGTCAATTCGTTGGCCTCATTGCCCTCCTGCCTCCCTCCTTTTTGCTGACCCCTCTTGCCTCTCCTCCCTTCTCTTCTTCTCACCTCATTATTCTTTCTCTTCTAAAAAGAACGGAGCTCTCCCAGTACCCACCTACCCCTCAACTCCTCTTGCTAGATTTTCGCAACCAAACCCAAAACACTAAACAGGAAAGGGGCATTCCCTTTAACCAGACCCAGCCTCCTTGAGAAAAGGAGTTTTCATTAAAAGAATGAAATTTCTGTTCCTATAACATTATATGTATAAATCCCAATGAGGATGAATTATTACCTTAATTTTACAGACAAGGAAATTGAGACTAAAAGAGGCTAGATCCGTTGTCCAAGTCAAAGGGTAGAGTTAGAATTTGAACTCAGGTCTGCATAATTCCACAGGCAGCACTCTCAAACACTGCACTACCAAAAAAAAATCTCCAAGAGGCTATTTGGCACTATTCAAGTGTGTGGCAACAGTCTATCCCATAACCTCAGCCAGCTGTCCCTCAGAGATACGCCAGCACTTTCAAGGGGCTTGGGCAAATAGCATGAATTATTCAGCACAAACTATCAGTCCCATTACAGAAACAATGCAACAAACATAATCCGCCATCTTCTATGAAGGGTGATTTTCATAATCATTTGAGATGCCATATTCTTTTGATGTTATTTCTTCAGACAAGTTATTTGTGAATGCAAGCTCTTAGAGTCTCTTCTACTTGGAATTACAGGATGTAATAATTCAGTGCATAATGGAGTATGTGTTCAATGGGAGTTTGATGATTAACCAAATGAATGACAATGTTTCTGTCGTGTGCAGCAGATGTGGGTAGTAGGGGGTGTAGAGACCATGGAGTGGGTAGATATCTATTATTGAAGGGATTTTCATCTCAATTTCACTTCAGCCCAAAGAAGGTGAATTCAGTCTTCATTACTTAATAACGGTTCCACAGATCCAAACTCGTGTTCATTTTACCACTCTTCTGTAAGGATTCATTTATTCCAAAGACAACGTATTTGTTTTGTTTTTGTCTTTCTCCTCAAAGAAATTCCTTAGTCACTGAGTTATTTCAGGCCCTGACAGAAAAAAGAAGAAGGTTTCAAATGACAGTGAGCTGAAGGCTTCAGTAACATCGATCTAAGACCACTAGCTCTGAAAACATCAAGAATGCAGCATCCCTGCCTTGACAAAATAAGATCCTGGGGTCAACATCAATCCTTACCACGTACTTTGCTCTGTGTTTAGAATCAATCACCACAATTCTGAAAACATTTGCAAAGGAAGAAACATTCAGTGGGAAAAATTTAAACTTTGAGAGCCTAAAGTAAATTTTTGCAAAAGTACCTTTTTCTAAGGCCACTATTCCCTAAAATGTCTTCATCAGATCCCCTACTTTGGTTAATTTCCCATTGTCTTCATCAGACACCCATCACCTTTGGTAAATTTCCTGAGAATTATAAGACCCTTTTAGACACTTAGTGACTTAAAAGAATTTTTGCATGATATTCAGTCTGTTTTTATCTCATATGTGCCACAAATCAGCACTGTGGCTTTAAGCCGTTAAACGGCCATAGGCCTCAGTGGGTAAGATGAGAGATTGGCACTTCTGTTCTCTAGAGCTGTCTTAGTCCACTTAGGCTGCTACAACAAAACTGTCAAAAACTGGGTAGTCTGTAAACAACAGAAATTTCTCACAACTCTAGAGGCTGGTAAGTCCAAGGTCAAGGCACCACAAATTCTGTGTCAAGCAAGGGCCTGTCTCCCTGTTCATAGATGGCACCTTTGTGCCACATTCACACATTTCTCAGAAGTTAGAACTCTTAGTGGTGGGGATGCCACATCTCTATCTCTGGACTCAGATTCCCTCCTAAGTTGAACAAGTTGGTCCTGCACAAGAAAAAGAGCCAGGGCTGCCATGTGGGCCTTGCGCATACACAGGCAAGTTGCCTCCACTCAGAAGGACAGTCTCTTCCTAATTCACTTAAAATAAATTGTTCCAGGCTCCTTTAAAAAGAAAAACAACAACTAAATATAAACATACCTTTAGGTACTACCCTATTTGATAAGAGAATAGAACACACACATACAAGAAGGCCTATAATTTCTTCATTTCTCTTAAACAACAACAACAAAAGCTGACTTTAAACAAATGAAAGGATACCCCTTATAAAGGTTCAGGAGAGAAATCAACATAGGATTTTAAGGACATTTGTTGAATGGACCTCAGAAGATACTGAGAATTGGATTTAGAGGATGTGTCCTTAATTCCAAGGCTTTCTCTGATGTGTGGTAGACCTTCTAAGGACCCAGTCTCCACGTCTCTCCCCTCAGCCCTGCCATCACTCTTTCCTCCTATTTTAAGCTTTATTCTTAAACCTAGGAGCACTCAGTAGTAGTCCCAACTGCACAGTGAATGGGTCCAACCTGATCCAGCATAGGCAGGAGATATGGAGAAAGCAAGAGGCCAAAGGGGAAGGCAGGAGGCAGCTGTTGCTCTACCATCCACACTGCTCGGTTTAGGACCAAAGTAAGGGGAGCCTGATTTCCTCCTCCAAGACCATGCTCCATTTTCCAGGATATCAGGGAAGGCCTCTGGCGGCAGCATTTAAGCTGCAGACAAACTGGTAAGGAGTCAGGCCTGGGAAGTATAGGAAGAGACATTCAGGCAAAAGGAACAGCATGACGTACAAAGCAGCCTAGAATGTTCAGAAGCATAAAGAAGAGCAGTGCAGCTAGGAAGCAGTCTGTGGGGTACAGTGGCTCTAGATGAGCTGGACATGTGGGCAGCCCAGACCAGACAAGACCTTTGGCTTATGTGGGTTCCCTAAATCAGACCACACGCAAGGATTTGAACACAAGTAGTTTATTTTGGAGGAAGTACAGAAAAGGCACAGGAAAGTGAGGCAGGGTGGGATGGAAGGCAATACACGGTGTGCTAGCGAGTGGTTTATCTCTGTGGGCAGCTGGGGCTCAATCCTGTGGGAGCCCAATGGAGACTGAACAAGCACACCTCAGAGTTCTACCACCTGGGGGCAAGTCAGTGGGGGCATTTATCCACCAACTCTTGTCCATCACTGAGACCTGCTCCTGGGGCATTAACTCCCAGAGACTTTTTGTCTGTTAGTAGCAAGGAAAGCTCAGATGGGGAGTTTTGGGTGGTCACAGTAGAGAGCTGCTACGTATTCACATACAGCAAGTCCTAAGAGGGATATGGACAGGACATCAGCAGTCTTGCAGCAGCCTTGTAGACAAAGGTGAGGACTTTGAATTGTATTCTAAGTGCAATAGGTAGCCACTGAAGGGTGTTAAAGCAGGCATAACACTTTCCAATATACATGTAAGATGATTGTTACTGCTGTGTAGAGAAAGGTTGGAGGGAGGATAGCGGCAAAAGAGTGGAGGTGTCATTCATTCCAAAAACCCCGTGTAGTTCAAGGTTAAGTAGTTGTCTCAGACCTCTCTCCTGCAGGCAAACCCCAAGCATCTCCCAACCTTCTCCATCCTTTCAGCCATCCCCTCCTGAAGCCTCCCTTCCCTTTTCTTTCAGAGAATCTGGATTCAAATCCTGACTCTTCCCACTTAATTCCTATGTGACCTCTGAAAATTACTTAACATTGCCAAGTTTATAAAATGGGATAACATTCTTTCCATAGAGAGTTTTTTGAGCAGTAAATGAGATGTTAAAGGCATAGCACAAGTACCAGCACACAATAAACAGTCAACTAATATATGTACAGTTCAAACTGTTATTAATACACAATGAATATTCAAGTATGCCCTTATCACAGAGTAGTCCCCTTATGGAGTCAGAAATAAAATAAAGCTGAAACACACACGCACGCACACATGCACACACACACACACAAACACACACACATAACTTTGTTTATTCTGATGATCTGGTTTGAAGTAATCTAAGCCAAGGTTTTCTCCTGTTATCTTGAAAAATTGAGTACTCACTGTATGCACTGCTCCCTGAAACATCTAAGAAATCATTTGACTTATTGTTTAGGCACTTCAGAACGTCAGCATGAAGAATGTCAGGCAAAATTTAAGCAATATTAAGCAACCACCTGATATTCCTAATTCCAAAGCCAAAGACGAACATTTTGTTCCTATTTTAAAACTATCTGATAGGGAGAAAATAGCAATTTTCTCTAGAAATTCAAGTGCTATGAGGAAACAATATGATGTCAAGGACTGGGTCCCACCCACTCTTCCCCATTTCAGCAAACAGCATGACTTTGGCAGCAATTAAAAGCTAATCATTTGCCGATAATGAGCTCCTCATCAAAAAGATAAACTAAAAGCTCTTTGAGACTTGTTCGGTTTTGACTAACACCCATTCCCTAGTGCCCCCAATTTAAAACGGGCCAAATACCACATTCCTCATTTCTTTAAATGAAAGCGGAAAATTACAATACTGACCCACATATAGATTGACCTTTTTGAACAGGTTTTACATCTGAAAAACCAGGGGTGAAGGGAAGGCATCTTAGTCCATGCCTACCCCTTTCCCTGCCATACCCGTGATTACTAAGCATGCAGACTGTGTGGAGACACTTCTATTAGAGAATAATTTTAAAGCATCGAACCTGGAATCAGGAGACTCCATCTCTGGACTTCAATTTTGTCATCAGTAAAATGAGAGTGTTGAATTACAGACTGATAAGAAATCTTTCTGGACTTAAATATTCTGTCAGGCGCTGGTAAGGCAACTAAACCAATGTTTTCCCCTGGGAAAATGCAGGTGGCAGGAGGCAGTTCCAAACTTTCCCAGAGAGGAATAAAAGTGGTGGAAAAGGTACAGAATCAAGGCACAAAAGGAGTAGGAAACAATAGCCACTCATGCTAAGAGGATCTGTGGAACCCCCTGTGAAGAAGTGCATGATACAGACGAGGAATCAGTCTTGAGACACAACCAAGATGAAAAGTTGATCTTCTCTACAATTCTAAAATACCCAAACTTTACAGTGCATATTCAGCTTTCAAAGTAATTTCAAAATCATTTCAATCCTTGTCAACACTTTAAGCATCCGTCTGAATATCTAATAAATTTAGCAGCTTCTCCCAGAGTTTATATGTCTAAGCACATACCTCCCTTAGTGTTTTAGTTCAAGATGTACTCTGTCTCTGCACACCCCTACAAGGACTGTGTTCTTTTAGATTGCATTTGACAGTTTCTTCTATCAGCTCCATGCTCATGTAGACCCATGATATTCTTTTGCCAATTCCATCCCCTGTAGGAGGAAAAGCAGGATGTCTTAAAAATTGAGAGGGCTGGTCAGCTTTAGCAAATACTCTTCTTCTCTCATCAAACCCACAAAGACATGACAGATTTAGAGGTATCACCAGTATATGCCTAAGACCAAGCTGTCAAAGAAAGAGCTGTAGCAGCCACATTGTGACAATAATTATGCCTGATGTTTCCACTGTTGTCTTCTTCCTGCCACTTTGAAGCTAATATTTAGGACAATGACTCTCAAACTTAAATGTGGATCAGAATCACCTGGAGGACTCTTTTTTTCCTTCAACTTTTAAGTTCAGGGTTACATGTGCAGGATGTGCAGGTTACATAGGTAACATGTGTCATTGTGGTTTGCTGCAGATCATCCCATCACCTAGGTATTAAGGCCAGCATCCATTAGCTATTCTTCCTGATGCTCTCCCTCCCTCACCTCTGACTCCGACAGGCCCCAGTGTGCATTCGCCCCTCCATATGTCCATGTGTTCTCATTGTTCAGTTCCCACTTCTAAGTGAGAACATGCAGTGTTTGGTTTGGTTTCTGGAGGACTTTTTGAAACATAGGTTGCTGCCCTTCACCACCCACTAAGTCTAGGATGAGGCCTAAGAATTTGCATTTCTCACAGGCTCCCAGGTGCCTGATGCTGGGGGGACCAGCACCCACACTTTGAGAATCACAGGTATGGAGAAATCTATGAGCAGTCAGTCTTTTGGAATCTGTGCTTTCCTTAGCTCAAAAGAAGTCAGAGAAGGAAATCTGGGTTCATTTTATTTCTTCATTACATTCAGATACAATTAACATTTACTGAGTTATACAAGGCACTGGGTGAAATGCTTTCCAACACTTTTAATTCTCATAACCTGTGCTGTAGCTATTGTCATCCTCGTTCTAAAGAGAAGCAAATTGAGGCTGCAGAGAGATTAAGTAACTTGCCCGAGACCACAGAGCTAGCAAGTAGAAGAGCCAGAACTCAAGGTCAAGTCTATGGACTCCAAGCCTCTCAGGTCACCTCAGTGATCCTATAAATTCCCATTCTCTATGAGGCAGCCATGAGGCTTGGAGTAGGAGTTGTAAATGGCATTGATGGAGGATGGGACCTTCCTGCAGGAACTGCTGAGAGGCATTAAAGGAACTCTCTTCACATGCACATCTGGCTAAGTGGGCTAAGACACACCAATTCCTTTCCCTGTACCTCAGCTCTGCCAACTGTGAAATAGAAGACCAAAATAGTTGCCACCTACCCCCCAGCTTGTTCTCAAGAATGAGATAAGAGCTCCCAGCTATTACATAAGAAACACTTTTCTCTCCAAACTCTCAGCTCACTGAGTAGTCTGAAAGGCTCCAAGCTTCCTGACGGCTGGGACTCACCCTCACCCTCTTGAACCTACTGCAGTGGGTCACCCTTTTCCCCCATCCTCTGACCTCCACCCCTCCCTTCTAATCTTATCGTTGACAGGCTGGGAACTCAGATTCAAAACGTGTTCCCAAAATGATGTGGGTATTTCACTTGTTCCTGCAGAGTGACTGTCGGAGAATTTCTCTGACAGCCCAGTTGGACGCATTTTTAGGTGTTCTCCAGATTCTGCCCCCAGTCTGTACCTTGCAGGCCCCTAAGGCATAGTATGCTGGAGGCTTTGCCTGCTGGGGAACTGGCAGGAGGCAAGTCACACCTATTTTGTAAGCTTAGAAGGCCTCCTGTCGAGAGCCTCATCCTCTTGAAATTAAGAATCCTTTGCTGTGCTTCACCAGTCTCGTCTAATGAACTGAGAGAAATGCTCAGGTTCCGCACTAGTCAACGACAGAACCATCCAGAGAATACATAAGTGTTCTGGAGTCAAAGTGGGCAAATAAAAGTTTGATTTCTTTTTGTTTCCTTTTCTTGGCTTCGTGTCTTAAAGGGATGGCCAACCTCCCTTCTCCCCAGTCCCTCCTTGTGGGTGTTTATTAATGGAGTGGAGCAAGACCCTGAAAGCTGTGCCCTTGTTCTGAAGTTCTGATTGTAATGGAAACAGTCGCCAGGGGGTGAAGTGTCACCAAGGTTATCTACTGATCAAGGACAGCATGTCTGAGAGAGAGAGCAGCCAGAGTCTTTGCCTGTCAAGACATGCCTCATTCCGCCTCCACTCACTCTGCCCTGCCAGTGGCTAATTGATTTGTGAAAACGCTTGGAGGTAGTCTGAGTGAGAAAGACACTTTATATCTGCTTACGACAACTCCTCGGAAGAACAAAAAATCCATTTCATGCACACATTCCCCTGCTTGAGTCTTCCTTCCATTCAATTCCCAATTAGCTAAATCTTCAGCACCCAAAGAACTAAGTAAATGAAAAAAAATCTCCTGATGGCCAGCTCCTGCCAGAGAGAATGGCACATACAGAAAAGAAACCTGCATCAATGGTAATAAAACAAAATAAAAATGAGGAACAGAAGAGCAAGCAGTGAGAAAGGAAAGTGGCTCTCTGGCCTTTAATCTACAACTTAAGAGAATAACTAAATCCAAAAGTCAAGTTGCAACAGTGACTGGTAAAAAGAAAAACTCATGAAAAGCCAGAATCCTGTAGTGCAACCTCCTGGCAACCTCGTTTAACACAAGTAAATTCTAGTAGACTGATTTTTTGTTTTCCTCCACCAATCAGGCTAGTGTTTCTATGCA
Source organism: Cacajao melanocephalus (assembly GCA_963573385.1). NCBI lineage: Eukaryota > Metazoa > Chordata > Mammalia > Primates > Pitheciidae > Cacajao > Cacajao melanocephalus. Next base: position 9,426 of record CAUYLG010016249.1, read on the forward strand.
TAGACTCAGAAGTATGGTCGGTCTTCTATAAATCCATCCCCCACAAAATGGATCAAAGCGTTGATTTGGGATTTCTTGCTGCCCGACTGGGGATGGAACATGCCCTCTGACTTTCCAGTTTAGCCTCTGCCTACAGTATATTTGCTTTTCAAAAAGACTCTGCCAGGGCGGCCGAAAAACTTGAAGGAATATTGATAACAGAACGGAGTTTTTAATCAAAAGTTGATTCTTGTAAGTGAACTTGGCTCAAACTCAAAGTTCTTCCCCTGTTGCCAACTGATCCTCAGGTACCCTTGGGTAAAAGCCAGTAAAGTCATTCCCAGGCCTTTCTTATGGGCAAGTGTTAAATTTTTTTGAACAGCTGGGATAATGAGGCTAAATTCATTCATTTATTTACTCAGTCAGTATTTATTAATTACCAGAAATGTGCCAGACTCATAAGTAAAACTTACTCTTTAATCACTAGTTGTGATGTTTGTTCTGTAGAAATAACCACCCACTGCTTTGGAGCAGCGTACCTTGAGAAAGTAGAGAGGAAAATAAAGGAATCTACTTTTTTCCCTTCTTCACAGCCTCTAAGTTTCATGGGGCAAGGATAATAGAACGAGTTCCAGAGCATTGAGCTATTTTCAAACTGCTAACTACATTAGATTACTTTGGCAACGCCTGTTTCAGTGGTTTAAATCTGGTACAACACAGCACAACACATAGCTTTCCAGAACTATCTACATCCAGAACTCATTAAGTACAACCTCACTAAGACATTTTCTAAAATACCCACTTATGCAGCTGATAATTTATTATTTATGTATTTATTTTGAGACAGAGTCTCGCTCAGTCACCCAGACTAGACTGCAGAGACACACTCACAAGGAATTGCAGCCTCGACCTCCTGGGTTCACATGATCCTCCCACCTCAGCCTCCTAAACAGCTGGGACTATAGGCCTGCCACCAGGCCAGTTAATTTTTTATCTTTATTTTTTTGTAGAGATGAGGTCTCACTATGTTGCCCAGGCTGGGTCTTAAACTCCTGAGCTCAAGCGATCCTCCCACCTCAGCCTCCCAAAGTGCTGGGATTACAAGTATGAGCCACTGCACCCAACTGATAATTTTTTAAATGAATTTTAGAGATACTTGGAGCCTATTCTCCCACCCATTGCTGGGCTCTCTCAATCCCCACTGGTGTCCAGGCAAGACCAATATCAAAAACAAGTCAAAAAAAAAAAAATAACTGCTCTTTTTAACCTCTTCCAAATTCAATCTCTAATTGCCATCATTCTTGTTCTATAAAATTGATAGATCAAGGATTTCTTGTCCAGCCTCAGAGGCTTTAAATCTATCTTTCATTGCTGTAAAGACAAAGAAATGCAATCACAATTAAATAAAGAAGTTATTGTAGCATCCTTACTGGTTTATGAAACATTTTTATAGTTTCCAGAAGTTTTTATTTAATTTAAAAGAACATTAAATATTCATTCAACAAATACTTTTTTACACCTACCCCCACTGATAACCCCAGTGCCTAGCACAGCACTTGGCAAATAAAGAATAAGACACATTCTCTGCCCTTAGGAAGTCCAGAGTCCAGTGGGTGAGAAAAACAAGTCAATAATAATTATAATCAGATATAAGTACGTATAGTCGTAGGCAGAAGAAGGAAAATAGATACATTAAGAATTCAAAGTGTAAAATGGTATTGGGGGTCCAATTTACTTATAAGTTTCTAGGCAACAAGAATATCTAAGTACATATGCATAGATAGAAACATAATAAAATGGTTTTGATGGTGGTGGCAAGGCTGAGGGTTGGGGAAGGGCTGCTGGTGACAAAGGTGATGATGTTGGTGAGTTTCAGAAGACATGGATATTTATTGGGTGATCAGAATTGGTATCCTTTCTTGCTGCAGTACCGATTCCCAACCATCCCTGAGACCTCTCTCTTCGTACATTCCAGTGGTTCACCATAGAGCCAATATCCACCCAGCCACAGCAACAACCACCACAGGACGTTAGCAGCAACGGTCTATTTGGTAACAAACCATGTGCTGAAGAGCTGACAGCCTGTGGCCACTTAAGAGACACACTCAAATGCCAAGAAATCAAAACTGAAGCCCTCTGCTCAAACCTGCCTTAGATTAGTTGAGTGCTGTTTGCATGACCAGGAGAAACAACAAGAAGTTTGAGGCGGGTGAGAAAGCCAGGAAGGGGAGGAATAAACTAAACAGGAATTGAAAGCAGATGACACAAGCCCCTGGCTCCCATAGCTCTGCAAGAAAGAGCATGAAATAAGTTTCTTGCAGAAGGATGACTATCAGAAAGAAAAAAATACTGATTGCAATAAATCCTAACCAAAGCCAACAAAACAAAATGTTGGACAATTTGTTGGATAAATATCCAGTAAGGCTGATCCACCTCGCTGAGCTGTTGTAAAGAACAGCTAATAAAATATTGTCAAGGACACTGCAAACATAGAAGGACTAACCAATAATAAAAACGTTAATAATAGGGGAGGACCTAGGAATAAAACTAATTCAATCAAGACCAACAATGTTGAGCAACTAGCACAGAAATTAAAAAAACAGATATGACTCTCTGGAGGTGGTCCAAACAAACAAGAACCAAAACTACTTTTTGCTCTTAATTTTTAAAAGAAGACAAGTTACTATAAATAAATATTGGCCAATGGGCTCTTCCTTTTCCCTGGAGACAGCTCCCTTTGAAATGACTTCCTGGATGGAGAGGGTAAGGAAGTTGAAGGCTCCTAGTCTCCTCCCCAGAGCTCATGGTCCTTGACAGACTTTCCTCCCTAGTCTCTGACAATTTGGGATTGGGGGAGGGGCGGGGAAACACGCTGGAAGGAATCCAAAGCTGTGGCTCATTTCATTCTTTCATTCCCGTCCTTTGCCAAATGCTGACAATTACAAACAAATGTTTTCTCCACAAATGCTTTCTTCTAGATGAACATTCTGCTCATTTTGGTTGCTTATGTATAAGTGGCTTGAGAAACACTTTCTAAATCCCCAAGGTGACAGGATTTCCATGTAATGATAATGATTATTTAATGTCATCATCACAATGGGCTGCCTGGGCAAATGAAATGCTTGCTGGGTCTAAAGCATTCACTCAAGTGAGGTAAATTAACACTTTCCAGGGTACCAGATTTCCCGTTGGGGCCCTAAAGAAGATAATTCATTACCCATGCATTCTCCACCCTCAACACTGCTGTCTACCAGCAAGTTCTTCAGTTGCTTTAAACTGTCAGGCTTCTCAGCCAGTTCAGGGAAGTCCAAGAGATATAAGAATACGCTGAGAAGGTGCACACTAGGTGGATATTTTTAGTCATCTGAAGATAGTCCAGGAGTGATAATCATCATAATAACCCACGTGACGCAGCCTATCTTCCTTCTCAAAGCACTTTCATCATTAAATCATCCCCTTTGATCCTCACAATAATCCCTGAGGTATGCAAAGCAGGTATTATTATAGTCAGCACCTGGCTACAGTAGCAAGCAGGACATAGACAAATGGCATGGAGCTAAGCCTCAAAGACACAGGAAAGCGAGAGACAAAAACATCAAGAGGCTTGAGGGTCTGATTGGGTAGACTGAGTTTAAGAGATGATCTAGTGATTATTTACTGTTTAAAAGATTATTGTTTCTAGGGCCAAAATCAAGAAAAATGGAAACGAACATGGACTAAGTATCCATTTTACTATTTTACTATGTGTCAGGTGTTTTCTATAAAATAAATACTAACTGATTAAGTCTACACAACTAATCTGTGCAAGACAAATTTTATCAACCTCTTTCATATTACAGATAAGAAGACTGAGGCCCAGAGAAGTTATGCTATTTGCCAAAGGTCACATATCTGCTAAGTGGTGCAGATGAGATTTAGGGACTAGGGGAAAGAAAGCAACAGAAGGTTGGGAGCACTGGTTGGGAATAACTGAGCCATAAATTTAGGAAGCAATGGTAAGAGCATCCAGATAAGCATCTGAGAAGGAATGAAAGCTTCCTGAGCCCTGAGCTCTGTGTCCTTTCTCCCCAGAGCATTGTCTGCTCTTGAAGCGTATCAGAGGCTGGGCTCACAGAGCCTGGTGAACCCAGGGCCATCCGACTCAGGTGGAAGAGAGAGGGTGACAGGCAAGATTATTCCTGGTCATTAGCCCCCTTTTACAGAGGGGGAAGCTAAGTCCTAGAGAGGAAAGTTCACAAAACAGCTGGGGAGAAGTTGCTTTTCTCCTGCAATAGCAAGGGGAAGGTATAATGTCTGAAAACACAGATATCTGGTAGTATCATGGTAACCAGCAAGCCGTTTGCCTAAAGGATTAGGTTAATGTTGGTGACAGCCAGAGATGGTGGAAGGAAGTAGAATGACCAGAGCCAAAGGAACATAAGAGAAGGCACAGGGTAGTGGAAAGGAGTCCTCTACACTGGATTCCTTTGCTAGGACACCTCAGACAATATACTTCTCTGAGCTCCATCTGCAAAACTGAATCAATAAAATCCACCCTATAGTGACTCTATATATACACATCATCATCATAATATATAGTCTGAGTGCCCATTGCTATTCTTAAACTTTTGAAAGAAGTTTTGATATCGAGGTAGATGGTCTCCAGGGAGGGTAATGTAACAGGCAAGAATTTGGACTTGGAGTGATCCTCTTCTTTGCAGTTAATAAAATATTTCTATTGAAAACCTACTTTCACCAATCCTTATGAATTCAACCTATGTCACTAGCAAGAGTTGATTCTAAGAAGCATGTAGAAAGCCATTTCGGTGACCTTTTCCTTCTTCGAGATTTATAGAACATGTTTCTTCTGACAAGTCATGAACCATTATCCTTTAAATAAAAAGATTCCTCCCAAAGGGAGAATTAATCAAGGACAATAACATTCTGCCCAACCTTCTTAGCATGTAAGGGTTGCATCCAGTAACAGTGTACGAAGATTTCAAACAAATTGCCTCAGTCTATCTAAAACATTTGTCCAACAGAGCCAGGCCGCTCATGCCTATAATCTCGGCACTTTGGGAGGCCAAGGCGGGTGGATCACCTGAGGTCAGGAGCTCAAGACCAGCCTGGCCAACATGGTAAAACCCCATCTCTACTAAAAATACAAAAATTAGCCGGGCATGGTGGCACACACCTGTAATCCCAGCTACTCAGGAGGCTAAGGCAGGAGAATCGCTTGAACCTGGGAGGTGGAGGTTGCAGTGAGCTGAGATCATGCCATTGCACTCCATCCCAGACGACAGAGCGAGACTCCATCTCAAAAACAAAACAAAACAAAAATGACAGAGCCCATTGTGCTTATTTCTGCAGAAACTTCAGGCACCAAGAGAGTAGTTACCAAGAAGGAGATAAGCAATTGTAAGCAATGTTATTTATAGAATTATCTGCAAAGGTGCTTAGAAAGATACATCTTACAGGCCTGGAATAATTCAGAGAATCTTAGAGGTGGCAAGAACCTTGTAGACCACTGGGCCTAACCCCCAATCTAATCCCGCTGTTCAGTGTCCTTCGAGAGCTAACATGAGGCTTCTTTGTATAGACCTGGGTTTGGGGAATTTACTTCTAGAAGTGCTCAGAGGACTCCTGGAGCTGAATATAACAGTACCAGAGAGGCTGCCATGTGCAAAAACATGGATAAACCTAGATGACATTAGGCTAAGTGAAACAAGCCAGAGCAGAAAGAAAAGCATTTCATGACCTCACTTATATGTACAAACTGAGAAAAGGCATCCAATATATAGATATAGCAGAAAAGTGGTTACCAGGGAGGGGAAAAATAAGGGGATGTAAAATGAAGAGCACAAAGTCGTAGTTATGCAGGATAAATAAGTCTAGAGGTCTAACGTACAGCAGGAAGATAATACTTAATAATACCGTATTGTATACTGGAAATTCCTAAGAGATTTGAGGTACGCTTATTACACACAAAAAAAAGCACCTGTGAGATAAGGGATACATCAATTTGCTTAATTGTAGTAATCACTATATATATGTACCAAAGCATCATGTTGTATAACTTAAAGTTATACAATTTTTTAAATGTATAAATGTAATAGTACCAGGAGCCACTAAATGACTCATTCTCTAATCCTCTTAGTCTTGTATTATTTCTGAATATCTATATATTAATATAGTCTTTTTTCTTTTTATTTTGAGATGGAATCTCGCTCTTGTTGCCCAGGCTGGAGTCCAGTGTCGTGATCTCGGCTAACTGTAACCTCCACCTCCCAGGTTCAAGCAATTCTCCTGTCTCAGCCTCCCAAGTAGCTGGTATTAACAGGTGCCCTCCACCATGCCCTGCTAATTTTTGTATTTTTAGTAGAGATGGGGTTTCATCATGTTGGTCAGGCTAGTCTCAAACTCCTGACCTCAGGTGATCTGCACGCCTCGGCCTCCCAAAGTGCTGGGATTACAGGTGTGAGCCACTGTACCTGGCCCAATCTAGTCTTATGATATGCACACAGACTTGTAGCACTTAGCCTCTCTGTGAATATACCCAGCATATCCTCTTCACCTTCTCCCCTTCTACCAGGTCCCTTCCACAGGCCACAGCCCTGGCTCACCCTCCAAACACAGACCCAGCGTGAGCTGAGCACACTGGCCGTGAGATGATCCTCCCTCCATGACCTCCCATCCGCCAAGTGAGGACAGGGCAGGGCTGATGCCTAAAACCAGACCAGTTAGTCCCCAACTCAGCCCTGTCCCTGTCCTTTGTCATCTGGCAGCATTCTGTCACAAGGCATTGCAAGTAGACATCAGTTTACTTAAGATTCAGAGTGGAAGGCCATCTGACCACCAAAAGTTGGTGAAGAAACGAGGACTCTTGGCAGGTTATAATCAGCCTGCAGCAATGCCCGAGGACCTGAAAGGGGCTGCAAACTAAACTCAGGCTCCTCTCTTTTCAACGTGATGTGGGATGCACGGTGCTTGTGTCATGGCATCAGACAAACTTTATGTGTGGCTGTTAAAGTAGGGAGCAGGCCTTGTGCTCTACTCCATCTGATAGGTTAGCCAGAAAATACCACTGAATACACTGCATGCAATCTGTTTTAAGGTTCCCAGTCAGCACGAGCTATTAAAACGAAACAAAGTCATTGCTTGCTCCTCAGTAAGTCTTATCTTTCTGTCGTCTGAGGACTTCCCATGATAATAGGATAAGGTTTGTATAGTGTTTGCTTCAGGTGACTTAGTCATCATGAGAAGTGGAGAAGCAGGGGAAAAACTCAGTGGGTTATTTCTAACTATAAATGCCCCCCAAAGCCACCAACTGCTTGGCCCGGCTTAACTCAAACAACTAGAACAGTGGTTTTCTTTTTCTTTCTTTTTTTAGAACGGGTGGCTCTCCAAACTTGAAATGAGGAGAGAGGCCTGAAGATGCAGTGGTATGACTGAAGCTACCAAAACTCTCAGCCAAGACCATCCTCCTCTGTTTCAACATGAAAGAGAAGCAGTTTTGAGAGCACAACCTTACAATAAATTGTGTGAAACCTAAAGGCTGCAGGGAGCTGGAAAGCCTAGCTGAACTCTCCCCGGCAGAAAGAGCAGCGGCTAAATCGTTAACTAGCAGTTCTCTCCTGCCCCCCAGTGCCCTTGGCTGCCCAAAGGCCCTCTGAGCTGAGACTCCAGATCTCTCCTTTCCTCCACGTCAGTTTCTTCTGTGTCCTGTTCCTTCAGGGCAGAGCACTGTACTTTCCAAGGTAACACCTAGCTAATCTAACATAATCTAATCTGAAAGATTTAATGAGTATTATTGGATTAATATGCTATTACTCCTAGAGAATACAATTTGCATTCTAGAGACACACAGGCTTACACTGAAGGAGTGGGAATTTCCATTACACTGGCAGGAGAGGAAGGAAGGCAATTTTGCAAGGGGTGGGAATTTCAAGACCAAACTTTAAAACTTAAAACAGCCTTGCCTGTTCCTACAGCTGGGAAGGTTTTGAGTTTCATTATTTAAAAGCTACCAACCTGTGCCTCTGTGGAACCTTTTTTCTAAATTTCTCCCCCATCTCCTCAGCATTGATGTGTTCAGAGGCTCTGAGCGTTCTTTTAACCTGGGTAACAGTAATGGTTGGCCATGCCAGAGCTGTACTTCATCAGTGGGTTTTTTTAAAAAAATTTTAAAAATAATACTACCGCCCCAGTTATTTAAAAGTAACCATGCCTTACATTTAATCCTTTTAATTTTGGCTTATTTTTTAATTAACCTAATAAGCTACTTCAAAGATATACAAGAACTCTTAGAAATAACTACCACTTATTGTATATACACTGTATGTCAATATAGTATTCAGTAGATACTAGGCCAGTTATATATGTTGTCTCATGACACACAACCCTGTGAACTAGATGCCACTATTTCTATTCTTCAGGCAAGAAAACCAACGTTCTGAGAATGTAAATAAATGTAGCCAAGATCACATAGTTGAAGTGTTGGAGGAAAAATTCAAACACAATTCTGTCTGCATTCAGAGCCTGCCCTCTTAATTACAACCTTTTTCTACCAGCTAAGGGAAGGAGGGTAGGGACAAATAATAATATTTCTACTATCTGGAGCTTAACAATCTTACAGTAACTGAGGCAGTAACTCTCCAGGTATGGTCCCTGAAACAGCAACATCATCATCCCCCAGCTAACATGTTTAAACTGCAAAATTTAGGGCCTAGACTTTAAAAATCAGAAACTCTGGAGATGGAACTCAGCAATCTGTGTTTTAAGACACATACTTCAGTTTGAGAACCAATAAACTAAGCATCTGTATTAGTCCATTCTTACACTGCTATAAAGAACTACCTGAGCTTGGGTAATTTATGAAGAAAAGGGGTTTAACTGACTCACAGTTCCACAGGCTTAACAGGAAGCATGACTGGGAGGCCTCAGGAAATTTACAATCATGATGGAAGGTGAAGCAGAGGCAAGCACCTTCTTCTCGCGGTCACAGGAGAGAGAGAGGGAGAAAAGGCGAAGTTCCACACACGATTAAACCCTCAGATCTCGTGAGACCTCACTCACTATTACGAGAACAGCAAGGGAGAAATCCGCCCCCAAGATCCAATCACCTCCCGTGACGCCCTTCCTCCAATTCGACTTGAGATTTGGGCTGGGATACAAATTCAAACCATTATCACCATCACCATGAATACTTTGGAAATGGATTAACCATAACTGCTTTTTTAAGCATCCATTTCTTGAATAATTCTTTTTCACTTAGAAACTTGCACTTAATTTTATTGTAACTCCAGAGAGATTTGAACAAACATTGTTGCCACATGCCTGACAGGTGTTTGACATTGTGAGTGGAAAAGAGGTAATCAAAACAAAACCGTTTCTCAAAATCCTGTGAGGTAATCTGGAAAGACTGACTTTAAAAGCAGTGTAACAGGTGTTTCTGAGTTTTAAAAGAAGATGAAGTTGTCTAAGTTGGTTGTGTAATACCTACTCAGTTCCCAGAAGTCTGCTCCCTGTCTGTGCAAATTACAAGCACCTGTAGAGCTCATTTGATGAGCATCTAAACAGCCTGCCTCACCCTTTCTCTTTGCTCTGTGCTGCTTCTTTAATCAAAGTAAGACGGGGGCCGGGCAGGGCAGCTCAGGCCTGTAACCCTAACACTTTGAGATGCCGAGGCAGGTGGATTGCTTCAGCCCAGGAGTTCAAGACCAGCCTGGGTAACATGGTGAAATTCTCCCTCTACAAAAAAATATAAAAAACTAGCGGGTGTGGTGCTGCATGCCTGTAGTCCCAGCTACTCAGGAGGCTGAGGTGGGATGATCACTTGACCTGGGGAAGTCACAGCTGCAGTGAGCCATGATCATGCCACTCCACTCCAGCCTGGGAGACAGAGTGAGACCCTGTCTCAAAAACTAAAAAATAAAAATAATACAGGGATGCCAGCTTTGGCCTGGGTGACACCACCAGTTTGAGGCTTCCACTCCCTCTAGCTGGAGAACCTCTGGGCAACAGCCCAGTGTGCAGGTGCTCTGTGCACCTGCCCTGATGACTCACGTCTGGGAATGGACCATTTTCCAAGAGGCAGGCTCTACATTCAGTTTCTCAAACCCCTTGTGTCTTCCATTTCCTTGAAGCTTGTTCAATATTAGCCTAGGTGTGTCCTGAATAAAAGAAAACTGAAATTCATGGCATCATTTTATCTTTACCTGAAAACAAAAAATGATTTGAGTTGGTTTTTAAACAGGGCCAGAGGTCAGAAGTCGAAGGGTAACTTCCTTGCTGGGGCTGAGTCAATGTCTTCAACCTTCTCAGACCAGGGTTCAGCTGTGCATACCCTACTTCCTGCAGGGAAGGGGCAGTTCTGGTAGAAAACAGTTTGGATTCTGCAATCGTATTGGCCAGTGGTGCAGTTCCAGCTCAGGAACTTGCTAGCTCCGAAGCAGCCGTTCTTCCACGTGTGACTTTGGGCAATATACTTCACGTTCTTCAGCCTGATTTCCTGAACTGCAAGGTTTGGGATGGAAAGGGCAGGAATAATATCAACCCAATGAGAATGGAGAGAAGTAGGACTCAGTGGCCTAACTTCACTAGATTACCTCAGGAGATGCTAAATTAATGTCAGCACGACCAGCCGGGCATTGTGGCTCACAGCTGTAATCCCAACACTCTGGGAAGCTGAGGCACATGGATCACTTGAGCCCAGGAGTTCAAAACCAACCTGGGCAACATACTGAAATCCTGTCTCCACAGAAAATACAAAAATAACCAGGCATGGTAATGTGTGCCTGTAGTCCCAGCTACTCAGGAGGCTGGGGTGGGAGGATTGCTTAAGGTAAAGGTAGCAGTAAGCTGAGATAGTGCCCCTGCACTCCAGCCTGGGTGACAGAGTGAGATGCTGTCTTTTTTAAAAAAAGTGGGGGAGGGGGGAGCTGTCATTGCTTTTCCTCTTCCCCTTTAAAGTAATGAGATAGATTTTTGCTGGATTTTTCAGGAGCACTAACCAGAAAGAGCAGTCTCACCAAGGTCATATAAGCAGGGGTTTAGGGCCTTATCGTCTCACAAGCATATCCCAGAAAACTGGGATATATGTGTGTGGTTTCTAATCTTGAAACACAGGACAAGGCCAGGATGCCTCATACCCTAAAGAAGGGAAAACTATAATCCCTGGTTCTGGATCAAATCACAGGCTTTCTCCTCAAACCTCTGGGGAATGCTGGACTCTCTTCGTCCCCACAACTGCCCACACACAAGCACATTCAAAACACAGACAAATGCAGTATTCAGCTAATCCCTGATATTCAAGGGAGTGACACGCCAATCCACTGCAGAGAAGAGAAACACCACACTCGGTGTCCCCATGTGAAGTTTAAAACCTTTCCCAGAGACATCTGTATTTTTCCCAAAAGGAGAGAGCCCTCTGCTGGTGAGTGCACACTGTGCTGGGGAAGGGCTGACTGGACTGTCCATGTTAATCACCCTTACAAGCTGTTTGCTCCTTTTCAGGCAGCAAATGTGTAAGTTATTACCAACTGGCCAAGTCTTCATCCCTGGTAGGAACAAATTCCAGTATTATTTAATGAATGTTGATGGTGCAAAGCCCAAATCCCGTAAAACCCTCTTGGCTGGCCTGATCACAGTTTACCACAACAAAAAGAGGGGATAAAAGAGGATACAAGAACTTTTTTTCAGCTCCTTCATAGTACGTGGATAACTCCCTAGAAATGTTTCATGCAGATGGCTCTGCCCAGTATTTGGGCTGAAAAACATCGTGTCAGACAGTTTGGAAGATGTTGGAAACAACCTAAATGTCCGTCAAAAGAAAATGAGTAGATAAGGTCCAGTGCATCCAAGCAATGGAATACTATGCGGTTTAAAAAAAAAAAAAAAAAAAAAAAAACCGGAAAGGAGGTTCATTCTATAAGAATATGGAAAGACCGCCACATCTTTAAGTTTATGAAGGAAAAGTATAGAAACAATATGCAAAATATACTGTCATTTGTGTAAGAAGGAAGAGATATGTTTGTGTTTGCTTCTACATGCATAAAGTAAAATATCTCTAAAAATTTGCACAGAAAACTAATACCAGTAGTTACATGTTTATAGGGGTGTGAGAACTATAGGAATGGTGGACACAGGTAAGAAGAAACTCTTCACTTTGTTATATATTTTGACCTTTGATGTGACTATTTTAATCAAACATTAAGTTGTTTTTTAAATGATAGCCAGAATGGGCATGAAGTTTGCCTTCACCCAACACTTTGATAACAATTAACTTTTATTCAGCACTTACTATGTGCCAGGCAACATGCTAAATGCCTTACGTGCACTAACTCATTTATTTAACACTCACAACTACCCTATAAGGTAGAAACTATTCTTGTCACCCACATTCCAGAGACAAGGAAACTAAGGGACAGAGAGGTTAAGTTATTTGCCCAGGTTCACACAGAGAAGGCCTCTAAGCAGGCTGACTCCGGATTTCTGAATAAACACTGTTTTATGCAGCTGCCCCAGAGAAAGTGTCTCCAACACAGTAAAGCTGGTATCAGAGAATATTGTCGGCTAAAATTCCAGGCATCCTAAAGTTTGGAGGAATCCTTTGCTAGTGGTCTCAAACATGAGATTTTTTTTGATTAGACAAACACATACAACATTACTCACAAACATACACTCATAGATTCTAACACACTCAAACACACATACATTCCCACATTCACACACACACATCCTACAATGCCCACACATAGATCCTCTCACACTCACACACACATCCCACATACACTCACACTCATAATCCTCCCACACACACATCATCCCACACACACACTTATACACCCTCCCACACACTCACACACATCATCTCACACACTCACACTAATACATTCTCCCACACAATCATCCCACACACACACTCACACTCATACACCTTCCCAAACACTCACACACACCATCCCCCACACACACACCATCCCACACACACTCACACTCATACACTCTCCCACACACTCACACACACACATCATCCCACACACTCACACTGATACATCCTCCCACCCACACATCCCACACACACTCACATTCATACACCCTCCCACACACTCACACTCATACACCCCCACACACACACATCATCCCACTCATACATCCTCCCACACACACTCATACACCCTCCCACACACTCACACACACATCATCACACACACATTCATCCATCCTCTCACACACCCATATATCCAACACATTCACGCTCCTAAATCCTCTCACATACTCACACACATCATCCCACCCACTCACACACTCATACATCGTCCCACACACACACATCCCACACACATTCACACTCACAGATTCTCTCACACACTCACACATATCCCACAAACACACTCATACATCCTCCTACACACTCATACACATCATCCCACACACACATCCTCTCACACACACATCCTCTCACACAGATACATGCATACATTCTCACACACACATTCTGCAACACTCATATAGATCCTCTCACACCCACACACATCCTCACATGTACATTCTCACACACACACTGATACACTCTCGCACACATTTTTACATGTGCACACATTCTCTCTCACACACACACCCCTCATCTCACGCAGTCATGCGTTCCCACATACACTCATGCCCACTCCCACTCCCATCACTTGCCAATGCAAACACACCCTCACACACACAATGGTGGCCTTCTCTGGCTCCAGCCTACCGTCTCCTCCGCCCTGCCCGCACAGCCCTAGAGCATTGGTCCTGGTACACTCCAGCCCACGGATTCCTGGGCCTCCCTCAGGCCCACTGTCCCTTTGCCCTAACTTCTAAATGTGCTCCATGCACATTTGCACAAAGAACTCATAACAATGATTACTATCATTCGTGCTCCATGCTATCCAATTCCAGCTTCATTCCTCCTAACAGCAAAGATTTTCTCTTCCTCAGGACCTTAAGAAGGAAAGATTGTTTTTCCATTCTACTTATACTTCCAGCTTCTCTGCTTGCACCGTGAATGAAGAATTTCCTGCAATTTGATTTTTGACCAGAAAGAGGTACAGCCTTCCATCTGTCTCAGGACAAGCTGCAGCGCATCTCCTCCCAGTGCTGGAGCATGCACAAGCACTGTGAGACCAGCATTGTTTTCTGCCAACAAGCCATTTAGTGTCCCTGGAGCACTGACCTGCAACTATGCTAGATGCAAAACCATTTAAAAGGGAGAATGAGATACAGCATTTGACACATGGACTTTTCATTTCTTTTTGGGTTGGCTTCCACTTTAGAACATAACAGGTTCTTGAACATTTTACTGCAGCCTGATCACACTTGTTTTCAGTGAACACTCAGAGTAGGTTCTGAGGGCCTTTCCCATGAGTAAAATGCCCACACCTCAGTTCATCAGTTCATTGTGTCTGCTACCTTCCAGCTTTCCCAGCTTCCTTTTCTAATCCATTGCTAATAATCTACTCGATGTTTGGACCTTGAGAGCTTGTTTGGAGGTTCTAGTGAGGGGGCACAGATACTTGTGTACCCTTGACCAAAGACTGGTCCTCCTCTATCAAGGATGGTCATCCTCTTCAACTGAGCACACAGATTCAGGAGGGACACACGTGGAGCAGTAAGGGGGGAATCCCACCTAGCCAGCTGGATCAACCGAATCAACCCTGGCCATCAACAGGGTGACAGGTGTCACAGCCAGATCACCCTCACATGAATCTGCTGGGTGTTTGGGATCCACTGATCACAGTGGTTTTTAGTGCACACTCAGAGCAGGCTCCAAGGGCCTTTCCCATGAGTAAAATGCCTACGCCTAGTTCATCAGCCTGATGCTGCCTATTTTCCTCAGTCTTGTCAGCTCATTTCTTGGTTCTTGCTGTGTTCTAGGCAGATGATTCAAGAGATGTTTTAGACAGTCTCAGTAGAAGCTTTCACTGCATTTGAAGTCATGCCTGCAAACTAGACTTAAAATAATAACTCTCCAATGACCCCTGAAGCAATGAGTGGGTGACTTGAGAGGAACACACTGCTGTAGCAAAGATTGGAGATTTTAAAAAAGAAAAAGAAGCATAAAGGAAACCGAGAGTAAGAGGAAGACTTTTATACTTTCTTTTTTTTTTTTTCCTAGCTGGCTGGTTGCTCCAATTTTTCAGATATTTACCTCCTCACCTCAACCCTGTTCCATAATCTCAATAGAGGGTAAAGAAGACCACCAGAATACATGATGGAAATTGTGATAGAGATAAAGATGATTCCAGACATAAGAGTAGGTATTATATATTCTAATTGATTCAATCACTTGGACCTAAAAAAATTCTATTTTGTTTCGGTAACTAAGCTGGATAAAATGATGAGACTTGTTGTTTATGAAACCTGATACTGCCAGGTTTTCAGAATTTCACAGATGCCTTCTTTATGGACATAAAGTTGTGTTTCCAAATTGTCTCCTCAGAGTCTTCAGAGCTGTTTTTTTAATCCTTCTCACCAAAACTCCTCATGCTAACTTTGACCTTCGTTCACTTAACATATACCCAGGTCCTGCTACATGCCTGGCGCTTCCCAGGGCATGGTCCCAACAGCACTTCCCTCAGCTTTCTGTCTCCTCTTTGAATAAAGACAATCAGAATGCCTCTAGAACTTGTTGTTAGAATTATTCCTAAGAAATGAACATAAATATACATAAACGTGTTCACTGCAACAGTGTTTAAATAGCAAAATGTTGAAAAGAATCTAAATCCTCTAAAACGGGTAATTAATACAATGGAATATGCCGTGCATCCGTAGTTATTGACCCAAGAATACATTCACTTTGTATTAATGAGTGAGAAAAAGATATATTTTACAGACAGACCAGTAACTACAGCATAATCACTTTTATAGAAGTCTATATTACTTATAAAAACAGAGATGCATTTTTTAGTTAGAATATACACCAAAATAGGTGACAGAATTGTGACTGATTTTTCCTCTCATTTTTGCTTATCTATACTTTCTAATGTTGTTCTAAGCAATTACAGATTTTTTTAAAAAACCAATATTTTTAAAAATAATTTTCTCTGATCAAGAGAAACAACACCATTGCCTTGTCAGTCACTGCAAACCTTACTAAAGTATAAGAAAGCCGCTCCTTAAAACCAAGTGCATTAAATCAAGGAGACAGAAACAGAGATCTCAGTAATCTGCATCAGGAGAATCCCAAATGTTGTGGCACAGAACTACTGGAATTGGGGTGCAGAGAGGATGCAGGCAGAAATACGATAAGAAAAGAGACAATTCACCAACAAAGCAAATTAAAGAGGCTCAGGTCCCAGGTACGCCAGTGGGCAGGGATGAGATACAAAGCGGAAAAGAGAAGAATGAGGATAAGGTGAAGTTTCTGTAAGAGCAGTTGCTGGGCCTCTTCTCTTCCCACTCTCGGGACATAAGACTCTGTATAGTGCAAGTCAAGGCTCAGTGATGAACCCACAGAAGTTAATTGAAAGTAAATACAGAAAATGATTTCACTCCAAATCTTTCTCCTCCACTCCTTAGAACATGTCCAATCAAAGGGTTATCTCTGGCTGGGCGTGGTGTCTCACACCTCTAATCCCAGCACTTTGGGAGGCTGAGGCAGGTGGATCAGGAATTCCAGACTACCCTGGTCAATACGGTAAAACCCCGTCTCTACTAAAAATACAAAAATTAGCCAAGCATGGTGGCAGGCACCTGTAATCCCAGCTGATTGGGAGGCTAAGGCCAAAGAATCACTTGAACCCAGGAGGCAGAGGTTACAATGACCTGAGATCGCACCACTGCACTCCAGCACTGCAGCCTGGGCAACAAAGCAAGACTCCAAAGACTTTGTCTTTTTAAAAAAAAAAAAAAAAAAAAAGGAGGGGCTATCTCCCAGGTCAGGAAGTCAGAAGACTCTTCTCTGAAGTACCAATGGAAGGAATTCCTCTTGCTGACATCAGGGGAATCTCCCATCAAATAAGTCTCCTGGTACAACGAGATAGAAGCAAACCCATCATTCAACAAGCTTTACGAGCCTGCATAAACTTCCCATTTGCTTTTTAGTGCCTCATTCTTAATATGAAATAGCAACCTAGGATCACCAGACTTATGAGAAAACTAAAATGAAAGAGTAGTATCTAAGATAAATGAAGCAAAAAGCAACTCAGAAGAAATTAAAATGATGCGTGGGGCAGAGACAGTTTTTTTAATGCCAATCAATACCCTCAAAGAGATTTCATAAAGCAGAGAGGCAAGGCAACACGTCAGAATAGAAGGCTTCATCAATTGTCCCCCCACCCCCACAAGGACACCAATTTGACAACTATCTACACGGAAAAAATACCTGCATTAGAACCAAAAATCAGGTGAGCACTCATAGTACCTAATTTTAACTTGATATCAGTGAAAGAGGCACTGAAGAGATAGAAAAATCAGTCCTGAATCGCCAACGCCACCCCTCCCCCTGGGTTGGCCAGTCATCAGCTGGTAGCCCAGAGAGCATTCTGAGCATAGCAATTGTGAGGCACTGAACCCTGCTGTCCTATTAGAGAAGAAAGGAAAACCAGACCAAACTCGGCCAATGCCCGCCCACAGAGGGAGCGTTTAAACCAGACCTAGACATAGCAGAATCGCCAATCCCAGCAGTCTGAATTTGAGTAAACTTGAAAGGCAGTCTAGGCTATGTGAACTGAAAATCTTAGGCAAGTTCAGGTGCTGAACTAGGCCCAGAAATAGTGGAATCAGGGGGAACATGACATGCTAAGACACTAGCTGTGGCAGCCAAGGGAGTGTTGAAACCACTCAGATGTCTGTTTCTCCAGGATTGGTGTGTGGTACCTTATTTAGTTCCTTTGGTGAACTAAATAAGGTTTTCCTGGATGGTGTTGAAGCTAGCAGATGTTCTTCAGCGTCTAGGCAGTAAAGAGTTAGATATTTATTGTAGACTTCACTGTCTGGGCTTATTTGTACCCATCCTTTTTGTGAAGGCTCTTCAGATATTTGAAAAGACTTGGCTGTTTTGACCTACCCCCAGCTTTAGGTGGCTCAGAACAGAGAAAGAGAGACTCTATTTGTTTGGAAGAAAGTAAGTGAAAAGAACAAGAGTCTCTACCTGGTAATCCAGAGATTTCTCCCATATCTTGTCCAAGACCAAAAGAATACCTCTGTGCGTCTACAAGGACTACAGCATTACTGGGCTTAGGGTGTCCCCTAAAGCAGATACAGCTTAGGTCAAAACAGCCAAGTCTTTTCAAATATCTGAAGAGGCTTCACAAAAAGGATGGGCACAAAGAAGCCCAGACAGTGAAGTCTACAATAAATATCTAACTCTTTACTGCCTAGACACTGAAGAACATCTACTAGCCTCAACACCATCCAGGAAAACCTTATTTAGTTCCTTTGGTGAACTAAATAAGGTACCACAGACCAATCCTGGAGAAACAGACATCTGTGATCTTTCAGACAGAGAATTCAAAATAGCTGTATTAAGAAAACTCAAAGAAATTCAAGATAACATAGAGAAGGAATTCATAATTCTTTTTTTGGAAGGATTCATAATTCTACCAGATAAAATTTAACAAAGAGATTGAAATAATCAAAACGCATCAAGCAGAAATTCTGGCACTGAAAAATTCCACTGGCATGCTGAAGAATGCATCAGAGTGAGTCCTTTAATAGCAGAATTAATCAAGCAGAAAAGATATTTAGTGAGCCTGAAGACAGGCTCTTTTTGAAAATATATGGTCAGAGGAGACAAAAGAAAAAAAGAATAAAAAACAATAAATCATGCCTACAGGATCTAGAAAATAGCCTCAAAAGGTCAAATCTAAAAGGTTTTGGCTTTAAAGAGGGGATAAAGAGATAAGAGGAGAAAGTTTATTGAAAGAGATAATAACAAAGAACTTCCCAAACCTAAAGAAAGATATCAATATCCAAGTAGAAGAGAATTATACAATACCAAGGAGATTTAGACCACCACAAGGCATTTAATAATCAAAGTCCCAAAAGTCAAGAATAAAGGAAGAATCCTAAAAGCAGCAAGAGAAAAGAAACAAATAACATACAATGGAGCTCCAATACATCTGTCAGCAGACTTTTCAGTAGAAACCTTACAGGCCAGGAGAGAGTGGCATGGCATATTTAAAGTGCTGAAGGAAAAAAATTTAACCTAGAAGCGTATAACCAGCAAAAATATCATTCAAACACGAAGGAGAAATAGATTTTCCCAGACAAACAAAAGCTGAAGGATTTCATCGACACCAGATCTGTCCTACAAGAAATGCCAAAGTGAGTTATTCAATCAGAAAGAAAAGGATATTAATGAGCAAGAAGAAACCATCTGAAGGTACAAAACTCACTGGTAATAGTAAGTACACAAAGAAAAAATACAAAATATGATAACACTGTAGCTGTGGTATGTAAACTACTCTTAACCTACATAGAAAGAATAAATTATAAACCAGCCAAAAATAATAACCACAACAACTTTTCAAGACATAGTCAGTACAATAAGTTATAAATAGAAACAACAAAAAGTCAAAAAGCAGGAGGATTAAGTTAAGGCATACAGTTTTTATTGGTTTTCTTTTTGCTTATTTGTTTGTTTATGCAAACAAAGTTAAGTTGTTATCAGGTTATAATAATGAGTTATAAAATAGTATTTGCAAGCCTCATGGTAACCTCAAGCCAAAAAAACAACCAATGGATACAAAAAAAATTAAAAGCAAGAAACTAAATCATGTCAATATTGTTATTGCTAAGTAAGAACTTCATAATGCTATGTCATTTACATAACATTGAATGTAAATGGACTAAATTCTCCAATCAAAAGACATAGAGTGGATGAATGGATGAAAAAACAAGACCCATTGATCTGTTGCACACAAGAAATACACTTCAGCTATAAAGACACACATACACTGAAAATAAAAGGTTAGAAAAAGGTACTCCATGCCAACAGAAACCAAAAAAAGAGCAGGAGTAGCTATACTTGTATCAGACAAAATAGATTTCAAGACAAAAACTGTAAGACACGATGGGCATGGTGGCTCATGCCTGTAATCCCAGCACTTTGTGAGGCCAAGGCAGGTGGATCACAAGGTCAGGAGTTCAAGACCAGCCTGGTCAATATGGTGAAACCCCATCTCTACTAAAAAAACAAAAATTAGCTGGGCATGGTGGTGGGCACCTGTAGTCCCAGCTACGCAGGAGGCTGAGGCAGGAGAATTGCTTGAACCCAGGAGGCCAAAGTTTCAGTGAGACAAGATCACGCCACTACAATCCAGCCTGGGAGACAGAATGAGACTCCATCTCAAAAAAAAAAAAACTGTAAGTGACAAAGAAGCTCACTATATAATGATAAGGGGTCAATTCAACAAGAAGATATAACACTTATATATGCACCCAATACTGGAGCACCCAGATATATAAAGCAAATATTAGTAGAGCCAAAGAGAGAGATGGGCCCCAATACAATAATAGCTGGAGACTTAACACCTTACTTTCAGCATTGGACAAATCTTCCAAACAGAAAATCAACAAAGAAATATCAGACTTAATCTGCACTATAGACCTAATGGATTTAATGGATATTTACAGGACACACATTCTTTTCCTCACCACATGAATCATTCTCAAAGACAGACCACATGTTATGCCACAAAACACACCTTAAAACACTCAAAAAAATTGAAATAATATCAGGCATATTCTCTGACCACAATGGAATAGAACTAGAAATTAATAATAAGAGGAATTTTGGAAACCATACAAATATACGGAAATTAAACAACATCCTACTGAATGACCAGTAGATCAATGAAGAAATTTAGAAGGAAATTGAAATTTTTCTTGAAACAAATGATAATGGAAACACAACATACAAAACCTATAGGACACAGCAAAAGCAGTACTCAGAGGGAAGTTCATAGCTATAAATGCCTACAACAAAAAAAAGGGGAAACTTCAAATAAACAATCTAATGGTGCATCTTAAAGAACTAGAAAAGCAAGAGCAAACCAAAGCCAAAATTAGTAGAAGAAAATAAAATAAAGATCAGAGCAGAAACAAATGAAATTGAATGATAAGTAAAAAAACAATACAAGGCCAGGTGCAGTGCCTCACACCTGTAACTCCAGCACTTTGGGAGGCCAAGGCTGGCAGACCACCTGAGGTCAGGAGTTTAAGACTAGCCTGGCCAACATAGTGAAATACTGTCCTTACTAAAAATACAAAAATTAGCCAGGTGTGGTGGCATGCACCGGTAGTCCCAGCTACTTGGGAGGCTGAGGCAGGAGAATCACTTGAACCTAGGAGGTAGAGGTTGCAGTGAGCCAAGATCATGCCAATGCACTCCAGCCTGGGTGACAGAGCAAGACTCTGTCTAAATATACATATATATATGTGTGTATATATGTATATACACATATATATATAAAAGATCAATGAAACAAAAAGTTGGTTTTTTGAAAAGTTAAACAAAAATGATAAACCTTTAGCCAGACTAACAAAGAAAACAAGATAAATAAATAAAATCAGGAATGAAAAAGGACACATTTCAATTGATATTGCAGGAATTCAGAGGATCATTAATGGTTACTATGAGCAACTATATCTCAATAAACTGGAAAATCTAGAAGAAATTAACAAATTCAAAGACACATACAACCTACCAAGATTGAATCAGAAAGAAATCCAAAACCTGAATAGACCAATAACAAGCAACAAGATGAAAGCCATAATAAAAAGTCTCTGCGTAAAGAAAAGCCTGAGACCTGATGGCTTCACTGCTGAATTCTACCAAACATTTAAAGAAGGTCTAATACCAATCCTACCCAAACTATTCCAAAAAATAAAGGAGGAGGAAATACTTTCAAACTCATTCTATGAGGCCAGTATTACCCTGATACCAAAACCAGACAAAGACATATCAAAAAAAAAGAAAACTATAGGCCAATATCTCTGATGAATATTGATGCAAAATTCCTCCACCAAATATTAGCAAACAATTCAACAATACATTAGAAAGATATCCAACATGACCAAGTGGGATTTATTCCTGAGATGCAAGGATGGTTCAATATATGCAAATCAATCAATGTGATACACCCTATCAAAGGAATGAAGGATAAAAATCATATGATCATTTCAATTAGTGCTGAAAAGGCATTTGATGAAAGTCAAAATTCCTTCATGATAAAAACTCCCAAAAGACAGGATAGAAGGAACATACCTCAACACAATAAAAGCCATATATGACAGACCCACGGTAAGAATCATATGGAATGGGGAAAAAGTGAAAGTCTTTCCTCTAAGATCTGGGACATGACAAGGATGTCCACTGTCACCACTGTTATTCAACATGGTACTGGAAGTCCTAGCTAGAGCAATGAGACAAGAGAAAGATATAAAGAGCTTCCAAATTGGAAAGGAGGATGTCGACTTATCCTTGTTTGCAGATAATATAATCTTATATTTGGAAAACCCTAAAGACTCCACAAGAAAACTATTAGAACTGATAAATTCAGTAAAGTTGTAGGATACAAAATCAACATACAAAAATCAGTAGCATTTCTATATGTGAACAGCGAACAATGTAAAAAAGAAATCAAAAACGTAATCCTATTTACAACAGCCACACATAAAATTAAATACCTAGGAATTAACCAAAGAAGTGAAATATCTCTATAATGAAAACATAAAACACTGATGAAAGAAACTGAACAGGATACCAAAAAAAAAGGAAAAATATTCCATGTTCACAAATAGGAAAACATCAATATTGTTAAAAATGTCCATACTACCCAAAGCCATCTACAATCTACATATTCGATGCAATCCCTATCAAAATACCAATGACATTCTTCACAGAAATAGAAAAAACAATCCTAAAATTTGTACAGAACCACAAAAGGTAAGCTGTTGGCCTTTTGCAGCAGAAGATTAAAAGAAAATAAAAAAGAACCACAAAAGGGCTAGACTAGCCAAAGTCATCCTAAGCAAAAAGAATAAAACTGGAGAAATCACATTACCTGACTTCAAATTATGCTAGAGAGCTATAGTAACCAAAACAGCATAAAAACAGACACATAGACCAATGGAATAGAATAGAGAACCCAGAAACAAATCCATACATCTATAGCAAAATCATTTCAACAAAGGTGCCAAAAACGCACACTGTGGAAAAGACAGTCTCTTCAATAAATAGTGTTGGAAAAACTGGATATCTATATGCAGAAGAATGAAACTAGACCTGTATCTCTCACCATATAAAAAAGCAAATCAAAATGGATTAAAGACTTAAACCTAAGACCTCAAACTATGAAACTGGAAAAAGTCTCCAAGATACTAGTCTGGAAAAAGATTTCTCAAGCAATACCCCTCAAGCACCGGCAACCAAAGCAAAAATGGACAAACAAGATCATATCAAGTGAAAAAGCTTCTGCACAGCAAACAAAGTGAAGTAATCAACAAAGTGAAGTAATCAACAAAGTGAAGAGACAACCCACAGACTGGGAGCAAATATTTGCAAATGACTCATCTGACAAAGGATTAATAATCAGAATATATAAAGAGCTCAAACAATTCTATAGGAAAAAAATCTAATACTCTGATTTTAAAATAAGCAAAAGTTCTGAATAGACATTTCTCAAAAGAAGACATACAAATGACAAACAGGCATATAAAAAAGTGCTCAACATCATTTATCATCAGAGAAGTGCAAATCAAAACTACAATGAGATATTATCTCACCCCTGTTAAATGGCTTATATCCAAAAGATAGGCAATAACAAATGCTAGAGAGGATGTGGAGAAAAGAGAATGCTTGTACAATATTGGTAAGAATGTAATTTGGTACAACCACTATGGAGAACTTTTAGAGGTTCCTCAAAAAACTAAAAATAGAGGTACTATATGATGCAGGAATTCACTAGTGGGTATATACCCAAAAGAAAGGAAATCAGTATTTCAGTGAGATATCTGCACTCCTATGTTTGTTGCAGCACTGTTTAGCTAAAATTTGGAAGCAACCTAAGTGTCCATCAACAGATGAATGGATAAAGAAAATGCAGTACATATACTCAGTGGAATACTATTCAGCCATAAAAAGTAATGAGATCCCATCATTTGCAACAAGGATAGAACTAGAGATCATTATGCTAAGTGAAATAAGCCAGGCACAGAGAGACAAATATCACACATTCTCACTTATTTGTGTGATCTAAAAATCAAAACAATTGAACTCATGAATGTACAGAGTAGAAGGATGGTTACCAGAGACTGGGAAGGGTAGTGGGGGGCTCAAAGGAGGTAGAGATGGTTGCCAGGTTGAAAAAAAAAACTGAATAAGACCTACTATTTGATAGCACAACAGGGTGACTATAGTCAATAATAACTTTTTTTTTCTTGAGACAGAGCTGCAGTCTTGTTGCCTGGCCTGGAGTGCAATGGCGTGATCTCAGCCCACTGCAAACTCTGCCTCCTGGGTTTGAGCAATTCTCCTGCCTCAGCCTCCCAAGTAGCTGCAATTACAGGTGAATGGCACCACACCCAGCTAATTTTTCCATTTTAGTAAAGACAGGGTTTCACCATGTTGGCCAGGCTGGTCTCAAACTCCTGACCTCAGGTGAACCAGCCATCTCAGCCTCCCAAAGTGCTGAGATTACAGGTGTAAGCCACCACGCCCAGCCAATAATAACTTAATTATACATTTTTAAATAACTTAAAGAGTGTGATTGAATTGTTTGTAACTCAAAGGATAAATGCTTGAGGGAATGAATACTCCATTCTCCATGATGTGCTTATTTCACATTGCATGTTTGTATCAAAACATCTCATGTACCCCATAAATAAATATACCTACTATGTACTCACAAAAAATATTTTTAATTTTTTAAAGGCAAGAAAAATAGAGACTTCATACAGATGTTATATAATAACATAAGAACAGGGAGCTATGAAAAAAGAAAAGTAAAAAATTAAGAAAAAGCACCTGGAAATTAAAAATAAAATAGCCAAAATAAATGAATAAATAAATAGCCAAAGGTAAAATTTCAATATAAAGTTTGGGAGAGAAAGTCAAGATATTCTCAGAAATACAAAAGCTTAAAAACAAGAGGCAAATCATGAGAAAAAATACAGTAATTGATGCTTATTGAGTGTTTATCTTACGTCAGTTCTAAGAGTTTTGCATGTATTCATACATTTAATGTTTCACACAGTTTTATGAGATAGGAACTATTCTTATTATAATCAACCCATTTTACATATAAGAAAACTGAGGCATGGAGAGATTTAATAACTTGCCCAAGGCAAACAGCTAGCAAATAAATGGCACAGCTAGAATTTGAAATCAGAGCACTCTGCCCTTTAACTACTATGCTATACTGCCAGATGAAACATGAAGGTCGAAGCTCATGCTATCCTGATTGAAACTATGGAAGAAGGACTCGAAGTATAATTACAAATGTTGTCAAAGAATATATTGCAAATGCACTGAATGATACTCTAGAGAAATTCAGCCATAAGAGTTTGTAGTGGAGGGGCGCATGGCTCACGCCTGTAATCTCAGCACTTTGGGAGGCCGAGGCAGGCAGATCACGAGATCTAGAGACTGAGACCATCCTGGCCATGGTGAAACCCCGTCTCTACTAAAAATACAAAAAAATTAGCTGGGCATGGTGGCATGCGCCTGTGGTCCCAGCTACTCAGGAGGCTGAGGCGGAAGAATCGCTTGAACCCAGGAGGCAGAGGTTGCAGTAAGCTAAGATTGCGCCGCTGCACTCCAGCCTGGTGACAGAGCAAGACTCCGTCTCAAAAAAATAATAATAAAATTAAAAAGTAAAAATAAAAAAGAGGTTGTAGTGAGCCAAGATCATGCCACTGCACTCCAACCTGGGCCACGGAGTGAGACTCCATCTCAAAAAAAAATAAAAAATAAAGAAAAGAAAAGAAATTCAGCCATAAATTTCCAACTGCAAAAACCAAAACCTCTCATTGAAGATGGCACCACTGAAGAGGATGTACATTATTTAGCAACCTCAAAAATACAAAGTTAGAAACTAAAGCATAAATAACTGATTGAAAACAATTTATATCTAACAGCTGGATATCCCTGTATTGTAAGTTGCAAAAGTTAAGGAAAAAAAAAAACTTATAAAGTCATCAGAATAGTAGTTGGTAAATAACATAATAGATACTGATTTCATCAAGAGAGGACGAGTTCATGCTTTGATTTCCTTTTTATGATCCAAATATGTGAAAATATGGGATAAAATATGCAAAAGGAGAAAATGTGTCATATTCAAAAAAAGATAAACAGCTCCATGGAACAGAGCTGCAAAACTGAGAGCCAGGCTGAAGCTGTGGCCGTGGTGGCCAGAAGCTCAGCTCCGTAGGAGTTTTTAAAGTTCTGTAGATAAGGCAGAATCAAGGTCGTTGCTTAAGGAAGTAGACTGAAAAAAACATAGCCAACTTCTGCTTAGAGTTGTTCCAGTGTTTCTCAACTTTTATTTTCATTATTATCCCTCTAAAAAGATACATGTTATTTAAATTTTTCCTAGTGAGAGAAATTAAATGCTAAGGAATACAATTTTTAGGAGGTAGGGTTGTGCTTTGAAGATCCACAAACCATCGTAATATCTAAGATTATTCACCTTCTAAGAATCAAATTTTAACTGGTCAGGAGCAACATCACTCCAGTGGAGAATGCATACATTATAGCTTAAAAACCTGCAGCCTTGCTGCTAAGAACTGAGCCAAACTGCTCCTTGGCCATATGACTGTTTATTGGGTACTCTACCATCACTATAAGGCTGGAACTCCAACCAATCAGCAATTAATTTAAAGCCTCATTATAGATTTAGGGTTCTGAAAGACATTGTAAGGGAGAACTGCAAAAATGTTGACCAGAGGGGCAGATGGGTAGAGATAGGAGAAAGAGAGGCAAATGAGAAAACAAAACAAAAGAAAAGCCTTATTCAAAATTACTGGTAAACCAAAATTTCCAAAAACAAAAATAGGTTGCTACAAAAGAAAGCCAACAAAATTAACAATCATGTATTCACTCCGGAAAATTAATTTTATTGGACAGCTGAACAAAGACTTTAAATTATAAACAGTGAGCATTTGCAAAAAAAGAGAAAACAAAAGGATACAAAATTCTTCAACAAAAACAGGTTTTAAAATGCCACAAAAATAAGTGAACATTTAAAAGAAACAATTAGAAATTTAGAAAATAATATATATTGATTGACTTTTAAAATTCAAAAACCAGATTGGGCACCATGGCTGACACCTATAATCTCACTACTTTGGGAGTCCATGGTGGGAGGATCACTTGAAGCCAGGACTTTGAGATCAGCCTGTGCAGCATAGTGAGACTCCATCTATACAAAAAAATTTTTTTAATTAACCAGACATGGTGGCATGTGCCTGTAGTCTAGCTATTGGGAGGCTTAGACAGGAAGATGGCTTGAGTCCAGGAATTTAAGGTTACCATGAGCTATGATCATGCCACTGCATTCCAGCCTGGGCAACAGAGAAAGGCCTTGTCTCATAAATAAACAAACAAACAAACAAACAAACAGAACTATACCGTCCTCCCCAACTTTTAGACAGAGATGACAGAGAGAGAAAGTGAGAGAAAGAGAGAGAGATGATAGATAGACAGATAGATAGATAGATAGATAGATAGAATTTAAATAGCAGTGTATGAAATGTGAAAGATAGATTGAGAGATTTAAATATTTTAATGAATAGGATTTCCAAAGAAGAAACTGAAATGAATGATAAGGAATAAATATTTGAAAAACTTGTTGTTGGGTGGGTTCATGCCTGTAATCCCAGTACTTTAGGAGGCCGAGGTGGGCAGATCACTTGAGGCCAGACGTTTGACACCAGCCTGGCCAATATGGTAAAACCCTATTTCTACTAAAAATACAAAAATTAGCTGGGCATGGTGGCACATGCCTATAATCCCAGCTGCTTGGGAGGCTGAGGCATGAGAATCACTTGAATCCAGGAGGCAGAGGATGTGGTGAAACTGCTTCAAAAAAAAAAATTGTTACTGATCATTTTCCAGAATTAAAGAAAGAAAACCTGATTAATCATCAGATCAGTATAATCCAAATACTAAGTAGAATAAATACAAATAAAACCAAGCTTGGACATACTGAAGTGAAATGTTGAAATCAAGGGTAAAGAGACAGTCTTAAAATTCATCAGTGAGAAAAGACAAACAAACAACCTAAAACAGTGTGACAATTGTATTGACAGAAGATTCCTTGTTAGCAAAAGTAGATACAAGAAGTTAATGAAATGATATTTTAAAAGTGCAGAGAGCTGGTCATCTAAGATGTTAACATAAGGGCAAATATGGGTGAGGAGTATACAAAAACTCTGTATTATCTTCACTACTTTTATGTAAAGCTAAAATAATTCCCTTTAAAATGTTTATTTTTTTAATGTAGTGAAAAGAAAAAAAACAGTTAAGCTAGAATTTTATAGCCAGCTAATCCATCTGCCAAAGACATGAAAATAATTATATGAGAATATAGAAAAGCAAGAACTGCCTCAAACACAGTGAAAAGTTGTAAGATTACAAAAAAAATGACTAGCCTAGAAACTGATTCCTGTCTTCCTTTCTTCCTCCTTCCTTCATGAATAATTCAGTCCAAAATCAATTAGGTAGGGCCATGCAAGGTAGGTATCTGCAGGCTGTGGGGAGAAAAGTAGCAGCAGCAGCTCAGCATGGAGTATCAAAGCTAGAACAAAATGAGATCATCTGTGCACCCATTTAGCACCATGCTAAATCTGAACAACCCAAATTTAGCACGGGTTGTCCAAGCTAAATCAAAGGAAGAGGGTGTCTACTCAGGAGAGAGGTGGTCATAGCCTAGCACAAAATGTCAAAAGCCAAGTAGAGTGAGATCATCTGTGCAGGGGGAACAGTGGTGGTGGATGAAATGCTAATGGGAGCATTTCAGAGTTTGGATTTTTGGATTCGGAAAGCTCAAGCGGTAAGTATAACATAAATATTCCAAAATCAAAAAAAAAATGAAAAAAAATTAAAACAAAATACTTCTCAGTCCCAAGCATTTCAGATAAGACATACTCAATCTGTAATAAATAAATGTGTTGAAAATAATAAAAGCCAGATTTTCACTTCAGAGATGAGTTATAAATAAAAGGAGAAAAGTAGAACGAACTCAATGATGTTGGCTTGGAATTGGAAGCATGGGTGGGAACTCATGGTTTTCACTATGTGTATGCAGGTATATTGTGTATAGAACTTTGTCAATTCAGAGAGGCTAAAAGGATCAGCACCCAAAAGGTTTGAGCACACCTAGTGTCCAAATCTTCATTTCTGAATATCATTATTTGCTAAAAAAGAATCAGGGTTTCTTGGGAAAATGCCTGTTTCCAAAGATGGCACGGGGGAAGCTCAGAATATTGATTTAGTCTACATTTAAGAAGTGATCAAAAAGTAATGAGAAGGGCAGGCTAAAGAATGAAGTTGTATTCTTACTTCACACCATTTTCAAAAAATTAACTTAAAATAGATCAAAGATCAAAATGTATGCACTAAAACTTTAAAACTCGGCTGGGCACACTGGCTCATTCCTGTAATCCCAGCACTTTGGGAGGCTGAGGTAGGTGGATCATGAGGTCAGGAGATCGAGACCATTCTGGCTAACATAGTGAAACCCCATCTCTACTAAAATTACAAAAAATTAGCCAGGTTTGGTGGCACACACCTGTAGTCCCAGCTACTCGAGAGGCTGAGGCAGGAGAATCGCTTGAACCCAGGAGGAGGGGGTTGCAGTGAGCTGAGGTCATGCCACTGCACTCCAGCCTGGGTGACAGAGCTAGATTCAGTCTAAAAAAAATAAAAATAAAAATAAAACTATAGAAGGACACATAAAAGTAAATCTTCATGACTTTGGATTTGTCAATGATTTCTTAGATATGACACCAAAAGCACAGCAACAAAAGAAAAAATAGATAAATTGGACTTCATCAAAATTTAAAATGTTTCGTGCATCAAAGAGAGAATCAAGAGTGAAAATACAACCTTCAGAACAGGACAAAATATTTGCAAGCCATCTATCTGACAAAGATCTAGTATCCAGAATACATAAGGAATTCATGCAATTTAACAACAAAAAAAGAAACAATCCTATTTAAAATGAGTATTCATTTCTTCAAAGATATATAAATGGCCAAAAAGCACATGAAAACAGTCTTAACATCTTTAGTTATTAGAGAAATGTAAATCAAAACCACAAGGAGATACCACTTCACACTCACTAGGATAGCAATTAAAGATGAGGGGGCAGGAATCAGTGTCTGTGAGGAAGTGAAGACATTGGATTGGAACCCTCATATATTGCTGGTGGGAATGTAAAATAGTGCAGCCACTGTGGAAAACAGTTTGGATGTTCCTCAATGGGTTAAACATAGAATTATCATATGATCCAGCAATCCCACTCCTAGATATATGCCAAAAATAATTGGAAACTGCATTCAAACAAAAACGTGTGTGAATTTTTATAGCAGCACTATCCACAATAGCCAAAAGATGGAAACAGCCCAAATATCCATCAATAGATGAATGGATAAACAAATTGTGGCATATCCATGCAATGGAATATTATTGAACTATAAAAAGAAATGAAGTACTGGTACATACTACAACATGGATGAACGCTGAAGGCATTACACTAAGTAAAGGAAGACACAAAAGACTATATATTGTATTACTCTAGTTATATGAAATATCCAGAATATGCAAATCCATTGAGACAGAAAGCAGATTTGTGGTTGCCAGGAGGGCAGAAATGGGGAATGAATGCTTAATTATTAATGCATGGGATTTCCATCGGGGTGACAAAAATTTCTCAAACTAGATATTAGTAGTGACTATTTCACAATATCATGAAGGCACTTAATGCCACTGAGCTGTCAAAATAGTTTAAATAACAAAACTTCTAATTAAAAAAATAGAATGGTTATAGTGGTAAATTTTATGTTATATGTATTTTGCCACAATGAAAAAATTTAAATGATCGAAATAAAATTATGGAGACATGTCAAAGTCCATAGAAACCAGCTTGAAGCACTTCCCACTGGCCCGTCTGGGAAAATTTGAACATCAGTAAGTAGTAATAGAAATAGACCCATTGAATAAAATAGAAATCCATGAAGAGTCCAAAAGAGGAAAGAGAAAAATTTTCCTTACAGTACAATTCAAAATAATCTTTGTAAAAGGAATGATGAAACTCACCATTCCGTAAACATCATAATAAAAATTAATTCAACCAAGAAGCATCAATGGATAAGAGTTAATAAAAGTTTGATGAGGAAAGAAGTATACGTAGTCTCAAAGCTTAGCAAAGTCTCTGAGGCACAGAAAAAGCCCCAGACCTTTCAAGCAAGGCACTCGCGCATCCCAATCACTAAGAGCATCTTCAATACAGGGAAGAACTCTCTACTTGTCTAAAAGTCACAAAACATTTTATAATTACAAAAGGAAACAGAATAACTTTATAGGAAAAATACTTGACAGACACCACCTTAATCAAGTGATCAAACTTAAGATCATCAGTAATGGGACAAACCAAAATCATGTACCACCTGACAGGCTGCAGTGAGAACGTAGCATCTCTGCCGTCAATCAGGTGTATTAACTTGGGCAAATAATTCACCTCTTTAGACTTAGTTCCTTCGTCTGAAAAAGTAATTAAGTAGAATAGATAATATCTAACATCCTCTCCAGCTCTAAATTTCTACTATTCTAACATTTATTAAACTCATCTAAATATATGTCTTCATGTTCAGAACTTGGCAGGGGGAGGTAGAAACCTTTCTCTCAGCTTAAGAGGTTGATGTTCTTATATAAGCAAATTAGGTGGAAATTGCACAAAATGACATACACAGTAAAACTTTCAAACTTGAATAGTTTAAATGGCAAAAAAAAAAAATCCCTAATTTCATAGAGACTATTGGAAAAGTCAAAATTTAAGAGTTTTAAAAGCAATAATAATTATTTCTTTCAAAGGAATACCTGCATTTAAACTAGGGTAGGAAAACAATTCTACAGAAATGAGTGCTTACATAAACAAGTGCTTGAAATGCCTGTCTTCCCTTAAGAAAGGTGAACATGGCTACTCCAACTGGTCAACCCCGTTAAGAAGCTTAGCAAAGTCTCTGAGGTGTGGAAAAAGCCCCAGACTTTTCAAGCAAGGCACTCACACATCCCAATCACTAAGAGCATCTTCGATACAGGGAAGAACTCTCTACTTGGCTGAAAGTCACTGTTTTCTGAAGGGTAAGATTAATGCCATTTAGTTAAGCAGGAGAGAACGGTTCTGTAAAATAACTCAAGCCCTCACAGGGCAATTCAAATGATCAACAACCTCATAAATAAATGCAGTCATATCAATATTCAACTGGCAAACCATCAAAATGTGAAGTCTGAACCGATCTTATATGATTTGGCTTCAGCTATCAGCTTTTATACAAACAGAAACACATTCGTTGGTTAATTAGTAATCGTTTAGTTTGGAAGAGCCAACTCACTATAATTATTTTTACTAAATTTTTATTATCCCTTCCACATACAGAACAAAATATATAAATTGAAACTATCAGAGTTTGAATGGTTCTGGCAAATAATGAGTTATTAATTCATGGTTTTTTTTAATTAGTCTTATAATTCACACACTAAAAACAAAACTAATTATAGTGCGCTCGGGCCTCTTTCCTCTCTGTCATCACCTATATCCAATCCGGTCACAAAATTGTGCCAGCTCTTCCTTCTCAAGTGTTTCTAGAATCCAATCCTCCACTCCCACAGCCACCCTTCTAGACCAGGCCCTCATCACACCAAGCATGGTTTAGTACAACAGACTTCTACATACAGCATCTACTATGGCTTGTCAGGTCTTTCAAAATCTGCTAATCAATCTGACATAAGAACTATCTCTCTACCTTTGTAACACTGCAAATCTGACCAAATTCTTTCTGCTCAGAATATTTTTAACCAAGTTCATGGGACAGATGCAAGACTTGAGGTACTCTCCTACAGATCTTCAAGTTCCCACCAATTCATTCTTTGACACTACTTTGGTACACACAGTTCTAACCCACCTGCCTGCCCTACTATCCAACCCACATTTTTCCATATTCTGTTCTTCCATTATAAATTATTCTATCAAATTACTTGCTAAAACCTCAATAACCCACATCTTCAGAATACTCCCCTGTAATAACTTCTGGGTCTCATTCGTAGATACCCTCTCATCTGCCAGCCCGCCAAAAGATGGGGTACTCTAGACTCAGGACTCAGCCTTCTTCTCCTTTCTATTTTCATCCCATCTCTGGATGAGCTCATCCAGTCCCATAAATATCTTTATACTGACAACTCCCAAATTTACATCTCTAGGCTTGCTCTCTTTCCTGAGCTCCAGACTCAAATATCCAACTGTACACTCAGAATTTTTCCTGGGCATGTCAAACAGAGCATATCCAAATATTTCCACATCTCAGTACATGGGGAACCATCCACTCAATTAATTAAAAAGTTTGGATTCACTTTTTGCCCTACCATTCACTTATCTCCCAACATCCAATCCAACAATATATCACTCTATCTCTCCAAAATATATCCCAAATTCAACCTCTTGCTGTTGCCATAGTCCAATTCATTACATTTCTCTCCTGGATTATTGCAATAGACTCCCAACTGGTAATAAGGTCCTGTCATTCATTCAAACGTTCAGTCAGAACAACAGGATCTCTCAAAAAGCAGGTTAGCTTAGCATGATGTACATTTAATGAAACCCATTGCTGTTGGAAATGAACACCTGGTTTCTTCTTTTTCTCATTCTTTCTCTCTACTTTCCTCTCTATCATTCTCACTCTCTTCCCAACTCCTCTTTCTCTCTCCCTCTTCTTGGTTCCCTCTTTCTCTCTTCCTCTCCCTGTTGTTTTACTGACCAACTAGGTACATAGTACAGTAGAAAAATGCTAGGAGTTAGATTTAGAAGTAAAAGGTTTATTCCTGTGGGCTGTTATGGTCAAGGAGGGTAATTATGATGAAGTCAGTTTCTATTTCTGGCCCTCAGCTGTCTCATTTATTAAATAAAGAAATTATACTGGATGGTCTCTGAGGTCCCTTAAAGTTCTAGAAATCTATTCAAGGTATTTATTGAGTAAAGGGCTATGTTCCTTGTTCTTTAAAGTAGGTAAATTCAATATTTTATATTTCCCTGAAGGAAAAAGCAAATTAGTTTTTTTTACAAGGCCTTTAATTGATCCTTTTCTATCAGGGGTCAGTGGCTCTCAATAGAAAAAATGCACCGTTCCCTTGGTATAGTCTGAATATTCAATACCTCTGTAGTTACTTCTGTCTTTGGGCCCTTTTGGAACAAGCAGTTTCCAAGAAGAGGCCAACAGGCCACTTAGTATGAAGGCTATCATTTATATTGGGCATTTTCTTCTGTTTCAGGCTCTGTGCTACAGCTTTTTTTCTTTTGTTTTTAATTATTAATTTTATATATATATATATTTTTTTATTGCACTTTAGGTTCTGGGGTACATGCGCAGATCATGCAGAATTGTTGCATAGGCACATACAAGGCAATGTGGTTTGCTACCTCCATCCCCATAACCTATATCTGGCATTTCTCCCCATGTTATCCCTCCCCAACCTCCCTACTCCCACTGTCCCTCCCTTAGTTCCCCCCCAACAGACCTCAGTGTGTGATGCTCCCCTCCCTGTGTCCATGTGTTCTCATTGTTCAACACCCGCCTATGAGTGACAACATGCAGTGTTTGATTTTCTGTTCTTGTGTCAGTTTGCTGAGAATGATGGTTTCCAGATTCATCCATGTACCTACAAAGGACACGAACTCATTGTTTTTTATGGCTGCATAGTATTCCATGGTGTATATGTGACATATTTTCCTTGTCCAGTCTATCATTGTTGGGCATTTGGGTTGGTTCCAGGTCTTTGCTATTGTAAACAGTGCCACAATGAACATATATGTGCATGTGTCTTTATAATAGAATGATTTATAATCCTTTGGATATGTACCCAGTAATGGGATTGCTGGGTCAAATGGAATTTCTATTTCTAGATCCTTGATGAAGTGTCACACTGTCTTCCATAATGGTTGAACTAATTCATACTCCTACCAACAGTGTAAAAGTGTTCCTATTTCTCCACATCCTCTCCAGAATCTGTTGTCTCCAGATTTTTTAATGATTGCCATTCTAACTGGTGTGAGATGGTATCTCAGTGTGGTTTTGATTTGCATTTCTCTAATGACCAGTGATCATGAGCACTTTTTCATATGTTGGTTGGCCTCATATATGTCTTCTTTTGAAAAGTGTCTGTTGATGTGCTTTTTTTTTTCATTTAATCCTCAAGAAAAGTCTATAAAAAGTAGATATGATATCATCACTCATATTTTATAGAAGAGGAAACTAAGGTATAAAAAGTTTAAGAAATTTGTCTAAGGGCACCCAGCCAACAGATGGTAGAGCCGAAATTTGGACCCAGATCTGACTTAAAAGCCCATGCTCTCAAAGATGACACTATACTTCCTTCTCCTGAAATGCTGGAGTCCTACAGCCTAACTTTCAGGCCTCTATTGCCTCCAGGACTAACAAAGTCACACCCTAGCTTCTGTAACTACAGTACAAAGGTTTTAAGAACAGAGACTCATAGTTTCTCATGGTATCTGGTGCTAGCCATGTGAGCACTCAATAAATGCCCTTGACTGAGGAAAGCCATAATGAGAATCAACTTATACAGCTACGACTGCCTAATGTAAACTCTGGTGATGCAAAGTAAAAGGTCTGGATGGGGGAGAGATTACGGTGAGAAAAGCAATATGGTCAGGCATCCAACAAAGTCTAATTTCTATAATCTCATTACCATTCACAGAAATTTGATAGAGCTATTGATACACCTAGAGAATTGCTTTAGAGAATGAATGAAAATTGGTTTAATTAAGTCTGAAAGCATTTCAGTGAAATATCAGGTCAGAGCATTTATGAAAAAACTTCCCTTTTGAAAATGCTTTAAAAGGTCTTCAGAATTGGGGTTTAATTTGCATTATCATCTTCTGAGCAGCATCAGAACAGAATTTATTCTCAGGGAGTCTTTGTACCTGAGGTATTTATGGGTTCTCTGGCCAAGAGGACCAATTGGCAATGTCTCTAAAACTCTACCCCAATCTCTCCTAGAAGCATCTTTAGATATATATAGAAAACCCTTACTGAAGTAGGAGACTATTGAACACCAGATATCTTCCTCAGACAGTGGTTTGGTGTTGATAAATGGGAAAGCCATTTAAATACCCTCAGCCCTAGGACTGGTCATCTAAAGCTTCCCAAAAGTTTTAGAAGGACACAAAGATCCAGACTATTGTTTGGGGTGTTCTAAATTTAGAGAACAGTAACACTGGAGGAGAGTGAGGGGGTTCAGGACACAGGCACTACAAGGCCTTCAAGGTGATAGACACGAACTCCCACTGCGGCCACCAATCCCCAAAGCAAAGAGCAGCATTGGCAATAGCAGGACAGATGTTTGATAGGCAAAGTCTCCAGGGAGAATATGTGCATCACCCAGGACAAGGCCAGAGAAAAGGAAAGAGCCTGGGAAGTGGACAGGAAAGAGAAGAACTGACATCTCAAAAATTCTGCCTGGTAAGTGACCAAGGTCAAAACCATTTGTGGCCAACACCCTCACCTTGGCTTTCCAACCCTGTTCCCTCAGATTGGTGTGATTTGGAAAAAGCAAGTAGAAACATTATCAAGTAACAGTATTTTTTTTTAAGACAGATTTTTGTTCTTGTCACCCAGGCTGGAGTGCAGTGGCATGATCTTGGCTCATTACAACCTCCACTTCCCAGGTTCAAGTGATTCTCCTGCCTCAGCCTCCCGAGTGGCTGGGATTACAGGCATGCGCCACCATGCCAGGCTAATTTTGTATATGTAGTAGAGATGGGGTTTCTCCATGTTGGTCAGGCTGGTCTCCAACTCCTGACCTCAGGCAATCTGCTTGCCTCGGCCTCCCAAAGTGCTGGGATTACAGGCGTGAGCCACCATGCCCAGCCAAGTAACATTATTATATCTGCAGATAAAAATGTTGATTATGGGCCGGGCCTGGTGGCTCACGCCTGTAATCCCAGCACTTTGGGAGGCTGAGGCAGGCAGATCACGGGGTCAGAGATTGAGACCATCCCGGCCAACATGGTGAAACCCCGTCTCTACTAAAAATACAAAAATTAGCTGGGCGTGGTGGCGTACACCTGCAGTCCCAGCTACTCAGGAAGCTGAGGCAGAATTGCTTGAACCTGGGAGGTGGAGGTTGCAGTGAGCCGAGATCGTGCCACTGCGCTCCAGCGTGGCACCTGGTGACAGAGTGAGACTCTGTCTAAAAAAAAAAACAGAAAAAAAAACAAAAAATAAATGTTGATTGTGGATATTTCATTTTTTTTTTTTTTTTTTTTTTAGGCAGGTTCTCATTCTGTCACCCAGGCTGGAGTGCAGTGGTGCAATCATGGCTCACTGCAGCCTCAACCTCCTGGACTCAAGCAATCCTCCCACCTCAGCCTCCCGAGCAGCTGGGATGCCACAGGTGTACACCACACCCAGCTAATTTTTTTTCCTTTAGAGAGATGGGGTCTCCCTATGTTGCCCAGGCTGGTCTCAAACTCTTGGGCTCAAGCCATTCTCCTGACTCAGCCTCCCAAGGTGCTGGAATTACAGACATGAGCCACTGAGCCAGCTTCCTCCTTTTCTTACACTTCCTTGGTAAGACCATTATTTTCCCAACCTATCTGAGAGTTTGCTTCTGATTTATCTTTGCTAGTTAACTGCAACACACAGCTAAAATAAAAGAATTCAACCAAAAAAAATGACAACGGACATTAAATTCAGGTAAACAAACATAGTTTTCCTTTCTCTCTACTCAAAAAACAGGTAATATTATTGACTGTACCCACCAAAAGAACATTAAGTTCTTTATCCATCCCACAGATCTCTCATTTTTCCTTCTTTTCAAAATGAACTTTTAAGTTCCAATTTTCTTGAAAGTATATTGAGACATGACATTTTAAGCAATCACTGAGAAGTGTAAAGGAGAGTGTAATAGCTGTAATTAACACTGTTTATATACCAGACAGACTTACATTTTGCTATAAATATTCCACACAAAAATCTTTGAAAGAGGGACAATTATGCTGAGAGGTTTATCTGTATGGCATTTGTCAAAAGCAGAAAAAAATATGCTGCATTTCCTATTTGAAAAAAGTATTGCCTGGAATAATGCAAGATTGTACACTCACCAAAGGGGAAAAATGAGTCATCATCTTGAGTTAAAATGATAAAGCGCATCCACTTTTTAAAGCTATAGACCTCTGCCGCTGCACACCAAGCTATCGTTAAAATGCAGAGCACACACAAGGGGATACAAGCTCATCTCATCTTCAGTTCCACACTAGCACTGGTCACTGATTGAAGAGGCAAAAACAGAAATCTCACCTTCACGTGTGCTCTGCTATAGAAAAAGTCCATTTTGCTCCTCACATTTTGCTCATTACAGCTCAAAATGAAATTACCATTTGAAAGTAAACTCTTTCTTGCCCTTATAGTTCTTACTTAGAATATGTTGCATTCATTTTGTTCTTCTTCTGCAACTTGTCACGTAACTCTTTATCTTCGTTTCAACGGGGCGAAAAACAACATTTTTCAGTGTTCCTGTTTGCTTTTCTATCTTTTTTGCCCCCAAGGCTCTTGATTACAAAATGTGGCCTTCAATCTAATTTAGCAAAAGTTTGCATACATTTTGAAAATAGAGTTAAAACTTCTAGGATGTGGTTCTTTGGGGTCCTAAAGTCCTATTAATCCAATCTGGAAAATCAGTCTGTTTTTTTTTTTTTTTTTTTTTTTGAGACAGCATCTCACTCTTGGTCAAGCTGGACTGCAGTGGTATGATCTCAGCTCACTGCAACCTCTGCCTCCCTAGGCTCAAGCAATTCTCATGCCTCAGCTGTAGCTGGGACTCATGCCTGCAGCTGGGACTGCAGACAGACATGTGCCACCATGTCCCACTAGTTTTTGTATTTTTGGTGGAGACAGGGTTTCACCTTGTTGGCCAGGCTGGTCTCAAACTCCTGGCCTCAAGTGATCCACCGCCTCGGCCTTCCAAATAGCTGGGACTGCAGACATGAGCCACCTCGCCCAGCTAAATTTTGTATTTTTAGTAGAGACGGGATTTCACCATGTTTGGCCAGGCTAGCCCTTTCTGTCTTTATCTCAATTGATTCATCTGCAACATTTCCCCCTATTGACCACTTCCTCCTCCTTGAAATTCTCTCTTTCCAGGTCTTACGACATTTTCTCTTGATTTTTCTCATAGTTCTCTTTCTTAACCTAATAACCTTTCCCTTTCTCCAGGAACCTCTAAAACATTGGTAGCTCCCAGATCATCGCCCTGTCTACACTCTCATTCAGGGTGATCACATCCATTTCTGTCCCTGTATCAATGAACGGTACTGCAAATGTGCAAAACTAAACTCAACTTTTCCTTTAAATCTGGTACTCAGCCTGTTTCCGATTTCAGCAATGACGGCAGCAACCAGTCACCCAGACCAGAAACCTCACGATTGTTCCTGGCTTCTAATTCCCCACTAATCCCCATAGTCAATATCTCAACAAATAATTCCAATCTGTTTCACCTTCTTAGTGTGTCCTGAATCTTTCACATCTGCTCCCTCTTCACTGACACAGCTTCAGTTCAATCCCTAACATTTCTCCCATTCCTCTACCAGCTTTCCAACTGGTCTCTTTGTTTTGTCTTTATTATTCACACTGGTGCCAGAATTACCTTTCTGAAATGCCTGCGCGCGCACACACACACACACACACACAATCTAGGACTTGCTTTCTCCTATAAATGCTCAAAGCCCTCTGCACATTCTTTTATTATGACACTTACACAGTAGTCTCTTGCAGGGGTCCCCAACCCGCAGGAGGTGAGCAGCAGGCAAGCGAGCATTACCACTTGAGCTCCATCTCCTGTCAGATCAGCAGGGCCATTAGATTCATAGAAACGTGAACCCTGTTGTTAACTGCACATGCAGTTTGCATGCCCCTTATAAAAATCTATCGTCTGATGATCTGTCACTGTATATATTACATGTAATAA
This sequence comes from Cacajao melanocephalus, assembly GCA_963573385.1. Classification (NCBI taxonomy): domain Eukaryota; kingdom Metazoa; phylum Chordata; class Mammalia; order Primates; family Pitheciidae; genus Cacajao; species Cacajao melanocephalus. The sequence goes on from CAUYLG010016249.1 coordinate 49,615, forward strand.
TATATACATGTATACATTACATATTACAATACAATGTTATATAATGGAAAGTGCACAATAAATGTAATGTGCTTGAATCATCCCAAAACCATCCCCCCGATCCTTGTCCATGGAAAAATTGTCTTCCACAAAACCAATCCTTGGTGCCGAAAAAGTTGGGGACCGATGGTCTAATGTGTTGCATTATTTGTGTGTCTTCCCACTAGACTATCAACCGGTTGAGTGCAGCTTCCAGGTCTTAGTGAGCTTTGGTGATACCATGTCTGATGTAGCAGATGCTCACTTAACATTTGTTGAATGAATCAACTGGAAAGCACTACTAATATTAAATTAGAAGACTTGAAGAATAGGGAAAATATTTTTTATAATCTGGGAGCATGAAAATTAAGCCATAAAATAAAAAAGACTAGCAGATTTTACTACGTACACTTCTTTACAACATAAAACACCATGGGCAAAGAAAAATGGCTCAGCTGGTTGGGCACAATGGCTCATGTCTGTAATCCTAGCACTTTGGGAGGCTGAGGTGGATTGCTTGAGCTCAGGAGATGGAGACTAGCCTGGGCAACATGGCGAAACTCTAGTGTTTACAAAAATATACAAAAACTAGCCAGACATGGTGGCACATACCTGTGGTCTCAGCTACTTGGGAGGCTGAGGTAGGAGGATTGCTTGAGCCCAGGAGATGGAGGCTGCAATGAGCCAAGATCACAACACTGCACTACAGCCTGGGCAACAGAGCAAGACCCTGTCTTGAAAGAAAGAAGAAAGAAAGAAAGAAAGAAAGAAAGAAAGAAAGAAAGAAAGAAAGAAGAAAGAAAAAGAAAGAAAGAAAGAAAGAAAGAAAGAAAGAAAGAAAGAAAGAAAAAGAAAGAAAGAAAGAAAGAAAGAAAGAAAGAAAGAAAGAAAGAAAGAAAGAAAGAGAGAGAGAGAAGGAAGGAAGGGAGGGAGGGAGAGAAAAATGA
>CAUYLG010016250.1:0-121095 GCA_963573385.1 Cacajao melanocephalus
AACAAGCAGCCAACCAATATTTTATTTAAACCTGTGAAATGCTATGCAATTGCTGAGGATTGATTTACTTCCAATTATGTGGTCACTTTTAAAATAGGTGTAATGTGATACTGAGAAAAATGTATGTTTTGTGTATTTGGGGTGGAGAGTTCTGTAAATATTTGTTAAGTTTACTTGTTTCAGGTCTGAGTTCAAGTCCTGGATATCCTTGTTAATTTTCTATCTCATTGATCTGTCTAATATTGACAGTGTAGTTTTGTAGTTTTAGCTCTTACACTTATATTCTTGATCCAATTTGAGTTTAGTTTTATATGGTATGACTATATAAGTTTCTCCTGCAAATTTTTTTTTTTTTTTTTTTTTTTTTTGATGTGGGGTTCTAGTTGTCCCAACACTCTAGTGAAAAGACTATTCTTTCTGCAATGAATTGTCTTGGCAATTGTTGAAAGTCAGTTGACCATAAATTGAGGGTTTATTTTGGAAATCTCAATTCTATTTCCATTAATCTATATGTCTGTCTTTATGCCAGTACCACATGGCCTTGATTACAGTAGCTTTGTTGTAAGTTTTGAGAAGTGTGATTCCTCCAAATTTGTTCTTATTTTTCAAAATTGCTTTTGGCTATTTAAAGTTTCTTACATTTCTATATGAACTTGGGATCAGCTTGTCAATTAAAAAAAAAAAAAGCCTGGTGAGATTTTAATAAGAATTGAATCTTTAGACCAATGTGGGGGGTAGTATCATCTTAACAATACCAAGTCTTCTGTTCCATGAACATGAGATGTATTTCCATTCATTTGTGTCTGTAGTTTCTTTTAACAATGTTTTGTAATTATTAGGAAACAAATTTTGCACTCCTTTGTTTAACTTAAATTTATTTTTACAAAAAAGAACACTTTTTAAAACAGAATATTTAGCTTTTCTCAGCATTTGTGCCTTCAGCAAACGTTTCAGAGGCAGCTGACTTATATAATAGAAAGCCTTCCAACAATAAACTCTCATCGGGAGGCAGTCAGAATTAAAAGAGTGTGTTTCAATGCTATAGTCCTGGATCTCCTACTTCCTAGCATTGGAAACTTGGGCAACTGATCTCTGTGCCATTTTTATTATGTGAAATAGGTATTTTTTAAAAAAATAGTTATGCCACAGAGATTGTTTGATAGATATGCAGTCCAAAGACCTGTAATTGGCACATGGTAAATAGTTAATAAACATGCATCATTGTAATTGTTACATTGTTATTTTTATCTTTCCCCAAAGCACTGCTAGGAATTCTATTTGAGATTGTGCCATTACCTTCTGTTATGTTGAGGCAGAAGAAAGGCAAAGAATAACTGCTCCAGCTCTTAGACTCTTTGTTTTTCCATTATTGAAGTGTCTTTCTAAGAAAGCACCACTGCCTTCCTTGTTTCATGGGAATCTGGGGTTTGTTTTGTTGGTGTTTTATAGCTGGTCAACTGGCTGGAAACTCCTCTGTTGAGATGTATCGCCAAGTGCTCCTGTCTGGTTGTCGCTGTGTGGAGCTGGACTGCTGGAAGGGACGGACTGCAGAAGAGGAACCTGTCATCACCCATGGCTTCACCATGACAACTGAAATATCTTTCAAGGTCGAGTATATGAATGTTAATAAGAGAGGCAGCTGGGGACACCTGATCCCTTTTGGTTAAAGCCTCCTAAGATAGAAAGTCCCAATGATCACAATTAAATCCAAAGGCTGTTAATCATCTTTGCAATTTCAGAGGCTAAAATGTAGCCGTTTATTCATGAATAATTGGCATCAGGTAAATTAATTTATGCTAACCAAATTCTAAGGAAACTGTCTTATGAAAGGAAATATCAATGTATTTGTCTTGTCCTCCTTAGCGCTCTTACTCTTAATTTCTCGCATTTTATTTTTGTGAAATATAACATACACAAAGAATACAGACAACTTATTTCTACTCCTTAACTAATGGCTATAAAGTATGCATCCATGTAACTACCATCTAAATCAAGAAATACAAACTTGGAGGTACCTGAAACACTTCCATGTATTTATTCCCATCAGAATGGCCTGCTTACCCTCAGAGGTGACCACCATCCTATTACAGTGGTCCCTACTTTGGACTTCTTTAGAACACAAAATACAGATTTATGTACAGCCCTAAATGATGTAGCTTCACCAACTTTTTTTCACTAGTAAATTGATTCACACTATAGTATGCATTATTCTGTGACTTGCCTTTTTCACTCCACATCATTTAGAAGGTTCATTAATATTGTTTCATGTAACTCTAGATTTTTTTTGCTTTCTTTATCGTGATGATAATCACTACTGTTAATTATTATGTAAGATTCCATTCTGTGATGCTAGATTTTAGAATGTTGATATCTGTCAGTCAAAGGCCCCTAGGAACATACGTATGGTCACCTTGGGATTATTTGCTCATACAACAAAGGAAAACACATGTTGTGAGGAGCTGGGATGTCTCAGTAAATGTGTATTAGAGAAGACTTACAGTACTTGGACTTATAATAGGTGATTTGGGAAAAGATTCAAGGGAGAAGGTTTTTGCTATAGATTGGGTGCTGTCAGGAAGCAGAAACAATCCTATGACAGGGTGTCTTAATAAATCCTACCTAGGAGGCAGGATTAAAGCTGTTATTGATAAAGATGCATCAGTCATTCTTGTTGATGAGGAATGGAGGTGTGTTTGGTCTCTCTTCTCCTTCTACCCTTAGCTCTATTTTGCACCATAAAGGGCCACACATTCATGTGTATGGACACCCAAGCCCAAATAGCTGAGGTCTGTCCACATCTCCGGCAAAGAACCATCCCCAGCGGGTTGGGGCTATTAGGGTAGGGGAAATCTGGGGTCCTAGGTACTTGGAGAGTGAGGAGAAAGAAGGTCTGGGCTTCAGGGAACATGGTCTCTTGGATGACTCAGGCTTTTTTTCCCCTTTAAAAGGGAATCAGAAGAGAACCAGAAGACAACCTCTTGCACTAGGTCCCAAGGCATGAGCCCCATTGCCTGGGATACGTGGGTCTCAGGGAAGTATTGGCTCTTGGTCACCAACTCTTATCCTAAGCAACCAAGGAAACAGAGTCCAAGTATGTAGATAACTGAGGTGAGTGGAGACAAGGCCATTGAAAATGGAAGATCAGAGTACTGAGAAGCTAGAATATGGAATGAATTCAATGTTAATATCACCAAGGTTAGTGACAAAGTTTTGAATGAAGAAGACAGTGAGCCACTTGCCAACTCTTTGCTGAATGGGGGTGGCTCAGTAGATGGCAGAAGTGAAGAAGAGGTAAAAACTCATTTGGCTGCCTTATATGAACTGGGATTCTTTTTTTAGAAGATTGAAAAGTAATGTTTCACAAGTAGTATTGACAGAAAAAAGATCCCAAACCCCAGCTTCTAGCTGCAAAACATTTGAGATGTGAGAAAATAAACAGTGATCACCAAAGAAAGCAGCTAACAAGAAGCAAAATTTTCAAGGGACAGGCAAGTTTCTGTTTAGACAGAAGGATTTTTCTGATCAAAGTTGCTATATTAGGTAATAATAAAACATTTTCAGCAGTAATATCATTTGCACCTAAAAATATGTGTATTATGTTGTGTGTAAGGAGTTTGACTTTTCGTGATTTCTTCAACTTAGCCTACAATGCAATAATTAAAGAAAATAGCACCCTTTACTTAAATTTTACAACAAAGTTTAATATGGGGTTGACATTAATTCTGATCAAAATCTTTAAAAGCTGTGTCTGTTCCTGAAATTGAGCACTATTATGACCCTTGCATTTTCTTACGTGGAAAATCAATGTTTTGTTTTTTTTTTTTCATTCATTTCCATGGTCCCACTCCCTCCCTCTCAGACCTTGCTATAGTCCTTTGTCAACTACCTAAGATACCAGACTAACATAGTGGGGCTCTTTAAGAAAAAGTGGAGACAGATGACCCTATTGTGGAGCCAGTGCAGCTTGGGCTCATCTGTCTGTTGATGGATGATGATGCTCCTGGAATGGCAGACAACATGCCCTGATGGAGCTGAGAGCTGGAGACACCACACACTGTCCCACTGCCAGGAAGACCTGTCATACTCCCCAGGCCACGGCCCTGTCTACCCTCCAGAGACATTGTGAGAAGCCATTGTTATTTTTTTAAAAAATAATGTAAAGTCCTCCAAGTTCTCTAAGTTCCTCAGGGGAGAATAAACACCAAACACACCCTGAGGCATATTTGTTTTATGTGGAGCACTTGCTTGTTGGCTCTGCCTGCCATCGAGTCAGCTTGGAGTGACTCTCCTTGTGCACTTGATCATAGAAGTGGTTCTTCAATTACATCTGTGATCCCAGAGTCACAGGCTGATTGAACATCTCTTCCTTGGCTCTGGAAGCATGGCTTCTCAACCACATCCACACACTTGCCAGTGAGTGAGAGGCTTAAAGACTAAATCTAGCCCAGAATACTCTTTCTTTCTCTGTCTGCTAGAGTTGGGAGTGGGGAGGTGACCCCGATGGCTAAAGAGAGGAGTGAATTCATCATCCCACTTGGTTTTTCCAGCTATTCCTCCTGCTAATGCACACAGCAGGATAGACAGTTCTGACTGTGATGTGGGTAGATGATAGTGGGTGAGGATGGATGTGGGAGTAGAAATGTCAACCTATTTTGCAGACAAACAGTAGCAGGGATGCTTTGCATCAGGACTGAGACTAGGGGAAGGCAAGTAAGTCTCCTGGCAAGTAAAATTTAAGGCGGCCTTTGCTCTCAAGGTTGTGTTAGCACAGAGTTGGCACTAGAAAATGAGTGTCTCTTTAAATTTTGCACTTAGTCGCCTCTCTTGCCTCATCCTAGTTCCAACACTGCTTGCATGATTATCAGCATGCAGTCTGCTTTCCCAGAACCCAGTGCGTAAGGTGACTTAGTAAGAAAAAGTAAGAAGGGAAACAGGGCACAAAGCCCTACATAATCTCCAATTCCCTCATTACCTTGTTTCTTACTGCTTTCCCCCTCACCCAGTGGGTTCCAACTATACTGACTTTGCTGTTATTTGGCTGTGCCGGGCTGGTCCCACCTCACAACCTTTGCACAGGCTCCTCCCTCTGCCTGGAATGCTCTTCCCATAGGTATCTGCCTGGTTCTTCCCCTGCCTCCTTGAAGCCTTCCTCAAATGTCACCTTCTCAGTGAGGCCGCCTGGGACCGATCTATTTAATACTCTCACCAGCCACCACTCCCACTCCCCACACTACTGACGTAACCCCCTGCAACCCCACTTTATAGTACTGTATTTTCCTAAAGCACTTATCATATCGCCTTCTAACACTCTGCTTAATTCCTTGTTTATTGTCTCTTCTTCTATTAATGCATAAGCTTCACAGACAGGGCTCTTCGTTCTGTTACCTCGTCTGTCCCAAGTTCTCTTCTTTGAGCAGAACCTGACATATAGTAGGTGCTCAGTAAATGTTTTTGAATGAATTTTCCCTTCTCAAAGCAAGTAGATAAAATATAGCATAACCTTCATTTTTAATCTTTCTTGCCTCTGCTCATCAGATAAGTGAATTTGTCTTTCTCCATCCTACACAGAATATGTTGGTAGGCAGGGAAGACATTCCCCCAGCATTTGCCAGTTTTAGCTGTCCTGAACATTTGGGCCAGATAGTCACAGTATAATTAGACTATATTCTACAGCTATACTGCATAGTGCAGCAGCAAAATAAACTGATTGCAGAGTTTAATTTTGTGTCACCCAGTGTATCTGCTTTCAGTATGTGTGATCTGAAAAGCTGTGTACTGGCATTTGCTCCCTGTTTACTGGATGGGTCAAAATTAAAAGTTATGTTCTAGGAAAGGAGATATTCAGCCTCTTTATGAAGGGCTTTATGTTTTGTAGGCTGGCTTTATTATCTATCTGATGTATCTGCTTCTGTGCCTCATCACCATCACCTTAGCCTTCCTGGTGGCCATCACCTAGCAATTCACCACTTGGTCTTCATTCTCTCTTCTCCTAACTTTCTCTTTACGCTTGACACCACCCACCCACCTCCTTCCCAGGGTGGTTTATCTCCCTTTAGGCAGGTTCCTTCTAACCAGCAATTATACAGGATGGAAAACTGGGTAATGTAATAAAATATATGAGGAATATGTATTAAATTTGAGTAGACTAAATCGAGCATTGCTGAAAATAAAAGATAATTCATTCCCTGAGAGAAATAATAATTTAGGATGCAATTTCACTGCTACCTAAATGGACATGTCAAATGGATATCGAAATATACCCTACTGTTGTATGTCAAGGATAAAGGATTTCAAGGGCAGTTTGTCCCACTGGAGTTTAATAATTGAACCATATGATGTATAGATTATTGAATCTAGTGTTGCAAGTCTCTGAAAAACAGTTTTGGCTTGATAAGGAGTAATGGAGCATTACCATACTTTCACATCCAATGACCACCAATTATAGCAAATATGAAAGAGTGAAACTTAAAAGCTAAAACTGGCTTTCTCATCCTGACTGATCATGCACACCATACAAAATATTTCAAAGACACAAAAGAATGAAAATTCTCTAGTCGAACTTCTAAAGTTTTCAGTTGCTCCCAACTAAAATTATTAGATGAAATTTAGTAATCTTTTTTTCTGGTTTAATGACTTGAAAAGGTTTCCTAAGCTGTTAGCTAAAGTTATGGTAGAGATGGGGAGAGGTGGACAGAGAGAGGAGGGAGAAGGACGACTGGGAAAGAGGGAAAGGTGAACACAGAGGGTAAGGATGCTACTCTGGAGCTAACAGCCAGGGATCCAGTACCAGCTCTTCCGTTCAGTCACTGCAAGACCTTGAAGAAGCTTCCTTCCCAGTGCAAGTTTCCTTTGCTATCAGCAAAATGGAGATGATAATAGTGCTTACCTCCTGGGGTGGTTGTAAGTAAGCATTCAATAACCCTACTTAATACACAAATATTGCTTAACACAATGCATGGCATGCAGTGACTACTCTATAAATGTTAGCTTTTGATATTATCATTGAAATGCTTAAAAGACAAATGTTAACTAGCTTTCTGTAAATATAACATAGGCATGGACTTATTAAGCCAGAGCGAAATTGGGGGTCTGAAATAAGTCATCTCTAAGGCTACCATGGTAGAAGGTGTGGGCATCCTCCACGCTCAACCCATGGCATCCGCTTCACCTCCAGGAAGGTGCCAAAAGCCCAAATTGTAGTAAACTAAACACAGCCCAGACCTTGGTTGGGGCCCAGTAAGAGCAGAGAAGGGAACAATAGACGGGATTGGATGTTCCACTGCAAACTTGAGTCCTAAGTCAAGCACACAAAATCAGAAGTGTACAATACCAGAGGCAGGACAAAGGAAAAGTAGGAGAAGAGAGACAGGAAAATCTAGGAATGCCAGTGGCCTCACTGTAGTTCAGACCACACTAGCATCCCTACTGTGGGAAGAGAGAACCAAACCCAGGGAGCTGGGAAGTTGGAGGGTCATGGACTCCCTACAAGCCTAAAAGCAGGTCCAGAGAAGCACTAGCGTTTTATCAGCCAAAGATAAAGAAAGATATGAGAGAAATTTGACCTGGAGCCAAATACCCACTTTCTAAATTAGAGGAGGAGAGTAGGGGTAGGTCTTACCCACTGTCAGATTTGATTCTCCTTGACCTAAATACCAATGAGGGGAGCCTACAATCCACTTTCATTATTAAAGGCAGATGGAGAAGTTCTCAAGCAGGCAAAGACAGCCATCATCAGAAAAGTTAGCAGAGATGGCTGGGCGCAGTGGCTCATGCCTGTAATCCCAGCACTTTGGGAGCCCAAGGCAGGTGGATCACTTGAGGTGAGAAGTTTGAAACCAGCCTGGCCAACATGGCAAAACCCCGTCTCTACTAAAAATACAAAACATTAGCCAGGCATGGTGGTACGTACCTGTAGTCCCAACTGCCTGGGAGCTGAGGCACAAGAATGGCTTGAACTAAGAAGGCAGAAGTTTCTGTGAGCCGAGACCACACCACTGTATTACAACCTGGGCAACAGAGCAAGACTTTGTTTGAAAAAAAAAAAGAAAAAATAAAAGTTATTAGCAAAGACTAATTATACTTTTTTTTACATGTATATTTGAAGGACTTTTTTTAAAATTTAAGACTCAATGTTTATTGGAAATTTCAGCCACGAAGGTGTTAAAAAGTTAATCTGGCTATTGGGTATGAATCAACATTCAACCTTCTGTAATACAATTTACCTTTAGTTACAATCAAGTTTTAAGCTTTGCTTAATACTTTGATTAAGTATAACTAAATGATTAACCAAATACCTTTGATTTAGCTTTGGTTACAATCAAGTTTTAAGCTTTGCTTAAGCCAGTGACCAGACTAGTCCAAGGGTCAACAAACTATCTTGTGCAGGCCACATTTATCCTACCATCTGCCTTTGTGAATTAAGCTTTATTGGAACACAGCCATATCTACTCGTTTATATATTATCTGTGGCTGCTCTGGGGCTATGTATTAGTCAGGACTCTCTCTCCAAGAAATTGGTTCATGTGGTTATGGAGGCCAAGAAATCCCAAGATCTGCAGTTGGCAAGCTGGAGACCCAGCTGACCATGGTGCAATACCAGTCCTGGTCCAAAGGTCTGAGAATAAGGAGAGGTAATGGTGTAAGCTCCAGTCCAAGTCCAAGTCTCAAGGTAGAAGAAGACCAATGTCCCAATTCAAAAACAGTCAGACAGAAACAGCAAATTCTCCTTTACTTGTTTGTTTTTTTTTTGTTTTTTTTTTTGTTTTTTTTTTTGTTTGTTTTTCCCTATTCAGGCTTCCAGTGGATTAAATGAGGCCCACCGACACTAGGGAGGGCAAGCTGCTTAACTCAGTCTATCAATTCAAATGTGAATCTCATCCAGAAACCCCTCACAGAGACACCCAGAAAAACATTTAACCAAATATCTGGGCACCCCATGACCCAGTCAAGTTGACACATTCAATTAATCATCACAAGCTACAAAGGCAGAGTTGAACAGCTACCAAGGAAATAGAAACTATATGACCAGAAAAGCCTAAAATACTACCTGGTCATTTATAAAAATTGTGTTCTGACCTCTGAACTAGTCAATAGAAGAATAAATGGGAACACAAATTGATAGATTGTTTCTCTTCTGTCACATCTTAGTTCATTCATTCATCCATTTGAAAGTATTTCATGAGCATCTAGAATATACCTTAGCAGAACACAGTGAAGAAAACTAGTTCTTACCTCAAGAATCTTACACTATCTAGTGAGGAAAGATAAATCAAAATAAACACAAAGATGTGGTACATAGAAACATGCTGGTAAAGCAATGTAAATCAATGGGCAAGGAAAAGAGAGAGCTGAGTTATGCTGTCTGGGTGGTGGAGGCAGGCCTTTGGTAAGGTGATGCTTAGGCACAGGTGCTGTTGCTTACTCCCAAAGTAACGCAGTAAATCGTGCTTTCATATAAGAGTATTTTTGACTGAAGGAACAAAGTGCAAAGATGGTGAGATGAAAGCATGCTTGGTATATTCAAAGAAAAGCAACAAGATCAATGGACTGTATCCAGGTGCCTGAGAGGGAGAGGAAAAGGAGATGAATTTAAAGAAATGGCAGGTGTCAGATCAAGTTAGGCTGTGTAAATTATGTTGGATTTCATTCCATGTGAAATGGGAGGTAACTGGAAAGTTTATAAAAAGGGGTCTACTCGTGTTTAGGAGTAATGACTGGCTTTGGTGTGGAATACAGCAGCAAGCACTAGAAGCCAGGAAAGCAGTCAAAAGACAGCCAGCTTCTCCTAGGCGTGGCTGCAATGATAAGACACCCCCAGGATCACAGTGATTTACAACCACAGATGTTTACTTCTCACTCAGGTTCGATGTCAGCTGTTGCTCTGACTGCTATTGTTTGGAATTCATATTGAAAGAACAACCCCCATCTATGATATCATGGGGCTTTTGGGAGGGGAGAAAGAGAAACAGCAGGATAACAACATGATGGGTCTTCAAGACTCTACTCAGCAGCAGCACATGTCATTTTCCCACACAGGCCCTTGGCCAAAATAAAACACACTGCCAAGCCTATGGTCAACAGAGTGTGTAGACAGGATCCTCACAAGGGAAGGGGGAAGCATATATGTGGGAACAATGATAAAATCTACCATAGCAGTCATTGCAGTGTTTTTTGTATCAGGATGATAGCAGTGGAGGTGCTGACATTTCACTGTATTCTGGATCTGTTTTGGACAAGAATGCTGATGAACTGAAAGGTGTGAGAGAAGAAGAGGCAAGAATGGCTCTACTGTATTTATCCTTTATCTGATACATTAGTGCCGAATTTATGAAATAAACAAAATCCAGTCCTTTTTTTCACACTGGGTACCCACATCCTTGATGACCTCCATTCTCAGTTCTTTTGAGGGCTTTGCTCTTAGCTGGCTAAGATTATTAGCTGCATGGAAGTTACTGCAATGGTTGGATATTGATAAGCTCTAGAGTCAGACGAATCTTCCTGGAGTTTAATCTTGGATTCTCTTCTCTATGACTTAAGGCAAGTCAGTTAATATCTCTGCACCTTAGTTGAATCGAGAGTACATCAGGAGCTGAGTCCTTTGCCTCTTCTTGCTGCATCTTCACAACAGATCCATGAAGTGAAGTTTATTGCCCCCACTTTATAGATCAGCAAACCACCATGCAGAGGCATTAAGTGATTTTCCCAAGGTCACACAGCTTATAAGTCTCAGAGGCAAGGATTCAAAAGTCTGTTTGAATCCAAAGCCTATGCTCAAATAACTCAAAGCATTTAAAATGTTGATATTGCTTGCCTTTTTTAGGGCTTCCTTTTTTTGACAGACTCAACTATCATAAAAGCTAAACTGATTATGTATGAAAGATAATCTATGAGTTCATTTCTAAGGAACAGTAAGAGTGATTCTTCTGGCTCCATGAAGGCAAATCCTTCTTAGAGGATACATGCAAATGTAGTACAGAATTAGAAAGCCTTATTTATACTCTAGGCAAGGGAAATAGCTTTCAAGAGCGGATATAAAGAACACTATATATTGAATAGAGAAGGTAGAGACGATAGCAGAAAAGTCTCAGGCACAAAGAATAGGAGTGGAAATTCCTACTTGAAAGGAGAATATGAAAAGAATAAATGTAACTAAAAACAAGCGTATGGGAATATGAAACCGCTACTTCTGTAAGTGATATAATTAAACATAAATGAGACTGCACTTTACTACCAGTTAAATAAGAAAATCATTTTTAAAAATATTGTCCAAAACTGGTGAATATGCATTGAAATCTGGTCCTGCATGCATTACTCTCAGCAATCTAAAATGAAAAGTAATTTGAAGATACATGAAGGACTGTAAGAGTATTCATATTCTTAAATCAAGAATTCCCCTTCTTAGAATTCATTCCCAGAAAATCATTCAAGATATTAGAGAAAAAAAAATGAGGATGTTCTTTGTAGAATTATTTGAATGACAACTGAAAATGTACCTGTCCAACAGTTGGGGAATGGTTAAATCAATTTTGATACCTTTGCTTTCTACAATTTTGTACATATATTGAAACTTGTGACATACATTTTTTTAAATACAGATTGAAAATTGAAGTACTGATACATGTTACAACATGGATGAACTTTGAAAGCATGCTGAGTGAAAGGTGGCAGGCACAAGCAGCCTTATATTGTATGTTTAAATTTATATGAAATAATTAGAATAGGCAAATATATGAAGAATAAGGTGGATGAATGGTTGCCTGGGGCTAGATGTGTGGGGTGGGGTGCAGGAATCGGGAGTGACTGCTAGTGGGTACATGGTCTTTTTCTGAGGCGATAAAACTGTTCTTAGATTGGGAGATGCTTGCATAACTCTCTGAATATACTAAAAAACATTGAACTGTACACGTTCAATGGGAAGATTATATCTCAAAAAAGTTACATCTCAAGAACAATGCTTTCTAAAAATACAACTTGAGTATATACTGTAATTAAAACTAAATTAGATAAATACATGAGAAACAGACTAGAAGTGAATATAATGAAATGCTAACAATGGTTTGGTTCAGAAAGTGGATTTGTGGGTGAAAATTTTTGCCTTCTCTTCCTGTCCAAAGTGTTTATAATATGATTAGATTTCTTTCATTATTGAAAAAGTAGATTCAATTAACAAACAGGAGACTCCTCTCCTTTGCATTTCTGTCTCCCCTCCACCGAAATCCAATCATCTTATTACATTGCAGAATCAAGAGTCAGAAATAGCACTGTCCAGCAGCCCTCAAAATCCCTTCTAGTCATTTCAAGCCATTTGATACAATTCTCTGAATGGAAAAGACAACTATTTAATACTCCTCAAAAATATACAGATTAAAAATTCTGGCATACTGAATATGCATGTGTTCTCATTTTTAGGAAGTGATAGAAGCAATTGCGGAGTGTGCGTTTAAGACTTCACCTTTTCCAATTCTCCTTTCGTTTGAGAACCATGTGGATTCGTAAGTATTCAACAACTTCAGGAAAGAGTCTTTTTCCAGAATGGGTCATAGTGAGCAATTTTTTTTATCAGATTTAAGATTATTTGACATTATTAATGGTGTTCTTCAATCATGTTATATATTAACTGGCATGTTTTCATTTGTATATGGTGGAATTCATTTAAATATAATCAACATTAAAATAATGCAATGGACTTGCAGGATCCATTTTCATATCATAGTATGGTTTTTAAATTAACTCTTCTTTTTGCAATGCAGTGGAACATGTTTTCTTACACAATATATGTCTGTCTTACAGATTTGGGGTGCTGTGGGCCACTTTTATAACCCTCCTTCATTAGCTCCTTCTGTTGCACACAATTGAGTCCATTTCATCACCTTAAAATGGGCAGTTCCCTCACCTTGTGGCAGGTGGAGGGAGAGCTGTGAATTACTTTCCATTTACACAGAACTCAGTTCATCAAACCTCCACCTTCCACATTTTCAGTGGCTTTCCCCTGTTTGTTAATATTTGTATTTGCCAATTTCAAAATAGCCTGCATTTATTGCCAAGCTACACAAAGAAAATGTTATTTTGACTTCACTGTTTTATATTCATTTTATCATAAATTACCAAAAAAATACATATTTATATCTAATAAATGTATATTAGTTTATCATGTAGTTACTCACTTTAAAGAGCTTCAGAATGAAAGATTCTCCTCCATATAGAATGAAAGCCCTCTCTTTCATTTCAAGAACTTAAGCCAGATTTTTCAACTAAAAGCCAGCAGCACCTGTCCTAATTTGGATTACAAGTTTCCTTTTACCCTCCTTCCTATTGAGAGTGTTTCCCAGGTCACTGAGCCTCTTTGTCCTGGTAATTTGCAATACATGCTTCAATTCTCTAATTCTTAAGGAATTCACTAAATCTTAAAGATGCAGATTGGTCATGAGCAAATTTCAGCTTGAAGAATTTCTAAGTAGTTAAATGTGATAATTTGTCAATATGGAGAAACCTTATTTCAGAGGAACCAATTTTATAATTATCTGTATTTTTTGAATTTGCCCTCTGGAAATCCATATTACATTTACTGGCTTGTGGTTCTGTTTCATTATGCAACAGTCATCCAATGAATGATGTAATCCTTTGGCACACAGTTTCTCCAACGCTTCTAAGAGTCAAATGAAGAGAAAGGAATTTATTCTGTTTTATGCTACTTGTGTTCTTACTCAAAGGGGCGCCTCTTTAGTAGCTGTATTTAATACCTGGTTTGCTGTGATGGTTCTGCTTTGCAATTGACTCTGTTAAGCAATTTCTCATTTCTGTCCATTCGTTTGTAATTGGGCTGTAACAATATGTATTAGTCCATTCTTACACTGCTATAAAGAAATGCCAGAGACCGGGTAACTTATGAAGAAAAGTGGTTTAATTGGCTCACAGTTCCGTAGTTTGTACAGGAAGCATGGTGGCATCTACTTCTGGGGAGGCCTCAGGGAGCTTTTACTCATGGTAGAAGACAAAGTGGAAACAGGAGTCTTAGATGGCAGAAGGAGGACGGAGAGAGAGTGGGGAGGTGTCACATACTTTTAAACAACCAGATCTCATGAAAACTTACTATCACAACAACAACACCAAGGAGGATGGTGTCAAACCATGAGAAATCACCCCCATGATCCAATCACCTCCCACCAGGCCCCACTTCCAACACTGGGGGTTACAATTTGACACGAGATTTGGGCGAGGATGCAGATCCAAACCATATCACAATACTTTAGCACTTTTCTTTCAGGCATTGTAGTTTCCAGACTTAAGGATGTGTTTTAATTTTTTTTTAAATAAAAGAAAGGCATCTGACATACTTATTTTCTTAAAGAGATGTTTCTATTTAAATTAGACAAAATGAAAGGCTATGGTTCCATTCTGTATTGTCACACCTGCTAAATTGAGCTTCCCCTTGACATAGCCAGAAAAATATCAACCATCACCATCAACAACAATATAACAGCTAACCTTTATTAAACATTTGCTTTGTGCCAAGCAGCTTTTGAAATATTTTACATGCCTCAGCTCGTGTAAGACTCACCACAAACCCAGATGCTTCTATGAGTAATATTATGATTCTCTCTATTTTACAGATGTTAAAGTTGAGTCCTAAAGAGGAAGAGTAACTTGCTCAAGGCCGTGTAGCTAAAATGTGACAGAGAGGGGATTCCAATCCAGTTAGTGTGGCTTCAAAGCTCACACTTTTAACCAACACATCTCCTACGCCTAAACAGAAGCATCATGAGCCTTCAAAACATCAAATTCAGGCAACCAGAGTATCCACCAAGCAATGCCCAGCAAATGTTCGCCTCTATGGCTTGTAAACCTTACACACAGGATGTTTTTTGCAGTTTTTCACACCAGTCATTTAGAGACCCAAAACAACATGAAAACTGATTTCTGCATCATGCACAGACTAGTGCCACTGTACTGCCCTTACTGGCTTAAAAATAATAAATTTAGCTATTAAAACTTCATTAATAATTCATATGTGGCAAAAGAAAACAGGAAAACAGCCTTTCCAGGATGCCATGATTGTGTCCCAAGCCACTGAGATAATGTAATGGCAATGAAAGAGTAAAAGATAAAATTCTGTTGTGGAGGAAGTGGGTGGACGTTGCTTGCTTCATATTTCCCTTGTCCTTCAGATATCAAAACTGCTCAGCCACCATTCTTTCCTGGGAGGCTAGCACACACCCAAAGAAAACCGATAAACTTTCCCCTTGCTGGTAAAATGTTGTGCCACCTCATCTAGTCCCCGAATCTGTAGCAGGCAGTAGCAGCGCTCTTTCCCACTAAACCTGAAAGTAACCTCAGAATCCTTCTCAACACAGTGACCTTGGAATAGACCATCAAGATATCTGACACCTATTTGCCATCTCTGGTGAACTATTTTATTCCCCTGTGTGCTGCATATGTGGAATTTCAGATTCAGAACTCTGGTCCCAGCTCACTTGGACCACATATCCAAAACAAATTTACACTAGAAAAAAGAAAAGTCATTGAAATTTCTGGTTTTCTTGCCCAATATCTGAAATCACCTATCCATGGACAACAAAAGGGAATCTGCTGTTAGCTGCTTTCATGTATCCTGTTGCTACATCAGAATCCCATGAAGTGTCTTCAAAATGCAGATTCCTGAGCTACACCCTTACCCTGAGTTAGAATTTCTAGAAATAAGACTTGAAAATATATTTTTTAAAGCCCTGCTTCACTCTGACGTCCTACTTGTGAACTAGCAATTTTATAAAAAGAATTCACCAAATTCAAGTAAAGTAACTTTTACCCATGTTCAGCCACAGAAAACTGTGAGATTTTGAACAAGTTCTTAATTTCTGTGGATTGCAGATTCTTCCTGTATAGGGAAGGAAGTTGGTTTAGTTCAACTTGGAGGATTTACCCCCAAGAAATCAGGCGAGTTCTTCGGTTAGAAAACTGACCTCTTGTCCCAGAGGCTCACACCTTAGGAGTATTTTATTATGCTCAGAAATGTCTGCTATGACCTAAAGTTCAAAATTCATTTGTGATTTTTTTCCCTCTCACTTCATCTCCATGGTAGCTGATACTGATGCTCTAAACACTTCAGGATTTTGTTTTTTGTAATTGCAATTTTAATGTCTTTTATTTCTGTAGTTCTGACCCACAATTAAAGTCAGTTTGTTTTCCTCTGGCTTTTTCAATCCAATTTGCTCTCTGCTCTGATTTAGTTCCCTCAGGTAGGCGTGCATGTTTATTGAGAACATGAATAGCCTGATTACCAAATAGCTCATTTCACTTTTTGCTTTTTCTGTCCATCTCAGTTGATTCTGAGGCAGGTTTTTTTGTTTGTTTGTTTGTTTGGTATTTTTGTATGTGTTTGGTTTCTTTTGTTTTTTGTTTTTTTTTTTTTGAGACATGGTCTCACTCTGTCACCCAGGCAGGAGTGCAGTGATGCAAT
Source organism: Cacajao melanocephalus (assembly GCA_963573385.1). Lineage (NCBI taxonomy): Eukaryota > Metazoa > Chordata > Mammalia > Primates > Pitheciidae > Cacajao > Cacajao melanocephalus. Next base: position 16,454 of record CAUYLG010016250.1, read on the forward strand.
CTCAGCTCACTATAACCTCCACCTCCGAGATTAAAGCGATTCTTCTGCCTCCTGAGTAACTAGGATTACAGGCGTGTACCACCATTACCAGCAAACTTCTGTATTTCAGTAAAGACAGGTTTTCACCATGTTGGCCAGGCTGATCTCGAACTCCTGACCTCAGGTGATTTGCCCACCTTGGCCTCCCAAAGTGCTGGGATTACAGCTGTGAGCCACTGGGCCAGGCCCTGAGGAAGGTTCTAAATGTCTAAGTTAAACGTAGCTTCTTGCTCTTTAAAGTGTGGTCCTCAAACCAGCAATGTCTGCATCACTGGAGAGCTTGTTAGAGCTTCAGCTGAGTCCTGGGCCCCACCCCAGACTCTGTGTTGGACTCTTCATTTTAATAAGACCCCAGGTGATGTGAATGAAATGGAAGCACTAAGTTCTAACCACCCACATCAGAATTATCTGCAGGCTGGCTTAAAATGCATGTTCCAAGGCTTTTGTCCCAACTACATGAATCAGGGGACTGCGGACTTGATCCTGTCACCTGCAGTATTAACAGCTCAGGTGATTCCTTAGTGGAATTGAGTGATAATCATGGCTCCAGTAAAATCTTTTTCTGGGCCTGATTTGGGGACTGCCTGACAGAGGACACCTGTTTGGGGATATTTGGGACATCTCCCTGGAATTCCTCTACTGGAGAGAATATGGTTCCCTGGAAAATCCTGAGAGCAGGGCATTCAGGTAAAACTCCTTGCTTTCACTCCAGGTGTTTGAGCAAAGATAATTTGAGGCTCCCAATTTCCAACGTTCAGGAAAAATGTCATCCACTTCGGCACCTGTTGACTTATTTTAATCAGTCACAGTGGTTTTCAAACTTGAACACACACCAGAATCAAGAGGGCTTATTAAGATGCAGACTCCTGGACTCCACTGTCCTGGAGTCTCTGATTCAGAATCTGCATTTCTAACAAGCTCCTGGTGATGATGATGCTGATGGTCCAGGGGCCACACTTAGAGAAGTAAAGCTCTGTGATATTGAATAGCGTTCTGCTGTGAAAGGGAAATGGAAGGCTTGGCCATTTCTTTAGTGCACTCTGGAACATGTCATACCAGCATAAATGTACTTCTTATCAGCAGCAGCCACAGTGCAGGCTGACCTGGTTGAACCCCTGTGCAAGTTATCACTGGGGGAAGAACACCTGAAACCAAGGATGCCCAGGGCTGGCCCTACCAAGTCAGCCACTTCTCTGCCTGCTCCCAAAGGTCTCATAGACACAGTTTCTAATGACTTGTCCTTCAGCAGTGTCCTCCAGTGCTTTTCAGGGTCAATCCTCTGATTAGTAGTTTTTCTTCTCTCCCTAATACTGCTGAGGAATGTGGCAGTTTATTCTGATGGCTGCATAAGCCATTTAGTAAGCTCCCATCCAGGCCAAGAGAGGCCTGGTGAGAAAGGGCAAGGTTGCTGTGGAGGATTTTGCAAGTCCTTTGACTCTCTCCTTAGCCTCTCTCTGCAGTTCCAAGAAAGCAGTGACTTTGGAGTCCATATTCAAATGCCAGAGAACTCACTTGCCCCCCAAAGCACTTGATTTAATAAAAAAAAAAAAGGAAAAAAAGGAATACAAAAAAGTGACTTTCCCTGTGGACCATTGCAATATGATTTGAACCCTCAATACCACCCCACCAACACCAGGAAAAAAAAAAAAAAAACGGTCCATGATCCAGGCTTAAACATTCATGGAAAAGGGAATGAAAAGAAGAGTCACATTTTATGATCGATTTGAATTTTCATCAAGAAGGCTTTTCATCGCTGTTACTTATTCTTAGCACAGTCACAGTTCTGCTAAAATGTATTATCATTGCAGCATGTAGAGATAACTATTGAAAATCAAGTTCGACAGACTGTAGATCAAAGTCCATAAAACCCAAAGGAATTGGATACCTTTATAATGATATTTAACATTCCACAAAATGAGAAAAAAAATATTGCTTTTTGAAAGGTCAAGGGAAGCAGTAGCGTTGAAAGAATATGAATGTTCCCCTATATCAGCTGTGTTTACAAGTTACTGGGCATAGGATTTGTCTAGTCTAGCTGGCGGATGCCGCCTTGTAAAGTGGAATCATCTTACATTTGCCCTGCTCTTTTAATATTTCAAAGGCGTTTGCATCCATTACTTCATTTCATCTTCTCAGCATCCTCTGTCCCTTTCCAAGAACAGTTATTATCCTCCTCATTTTATAGACCCAGAGTGGTTCAGACCCTGGACCTCAGTTCAGCAAACCCTGTAGCACCAGCCTTTTTCCATTATACCAGTTTCCTACTGAGTAATACCACCTTTGCTTTTCTATTATGTACATAAGAGTTGCACACACCTTTCCCCAAGGTGCCTGCTACTTTTACCTTTCCTCCAGGACCCCTACCCCAAGTGGACCCACTGTTTGCCTGTCTTCCCTTTTCTAACATTTTGAGATTCTCTCACTCTCTTGTTCTCTCTCCATCATCTCTCTTTCTCTATTCAGCTCCCTCCCTGCCATCCTTCCTTATCTATCCTCTTTCATCTCCTTATAAACACTTTTTTGCAGCAGTGGTTTACAAATTTTACTCGAGAATTTAGATGGATAAATGAAAGGGTTCTTTCTCCAAGTGTCTTGCAACTGACTTAGAATCAGCGAGTTAAACAAAAGGGACCGAGCCTCTAACTCTGGGAATTTCAAGACTCCAGTGACAGCAAATGACCTGCTGTCTCCTTCACTTGTGTCTATGCAGGTCTGCCTTGGGAACCACCTCACACATCAGTGTCTTCACTGTCTACCTGGGTATATGATTTAAATTCACATAAGTTAGGATAAAGATCTAGGATGATAAAAAGCAATCCTGAGTGGTAGGATTCGAGAATTGCTTCTTTCAGTAGTTAATAACACAAAGCAATCCCGTTCATGCTGTTTGGATAAGCTTCCTGCCTTCTTTCTTCTGTTCATGTCCTCCCTTAGCCCAAAGCAGCAAGCCAAGATGGCGGAATATTGCCGACTGATCTTTGGGGATGCCCTTCTCATGGAGCCCCTGGAAAAATATCCAGTAAGCAGTTCTGATGTGTGTCCTTGAAGGAATGTGTGTTATTAATGAATGAGGTTGAGGGGAGACTTACTTCCTTTTCATGTTTATGTTTCTTGGTAAGATTAATGCAGTTGATGAAGAAATCTTTGACATGAAAGATACCAGCAATGGGCCCTGCTGAGGGTAGAGGATGTGCCTCTACTCTCTTCCCACACTCTTCTCTCTCCCGGGCAGCCTGATGAAACTCAGTCAAGAGTGCAGATTTCCCAACAATAACAATCAGCCCACAGAGACAGTCCAAGAGGACAGGCCTCTGATCACTCCAAGGGAACCGCATCACACCCCTTTGAGATAAATGCGTTGGCAAAACAGAACACTGCAGGCGGCACAGTGTCTTCTTGGCCTGTCCCTGCTGGCTGCTGTCTATTTCCTTGTATACACCTTTTGGTGTGGCACAACTCAGGTCGCCCATTGCCATGATGACATCTCTGCTTTGAGAAGGAAAACAGAAATATCCTCAAAGTAGCCTTTTCCTTCCTGCACCCCTTTGCCCAATCTCATGTATTTTTAAGTAGATTTATACCAGCCCCCAGACTCATTGCAAGCCAAGAATGGAGGACTAACTTATACGTTCTGTAAACTTTCTCAAAGAAACCTACCTTGTGGCTTGCACACATGCTCTCTGATACAATACCTAATGACCCTCTCATGGGAAATTGATTTTCTCATTAGACATACAAGCTCTAAATAGTAAAAATAAGGCTTGCAAATATGGTACCTTAAATCTTAGGGCTGGGAGGAAATCCGAAGCCACCTCATCCACTTCTGCTGATGCCAGGGAGATATGCAGTTAACCTACCTAGTACCGGGATCAGGATTTTACCAATTTTAAGGGGAATCTGAGAAAATGATTTCATGGGCTCACCTGGAAGCTTCTGCCCATGTTTACCAACAACTCTTCCCGGCAGATGCCTGGCTTCCCTCTTCAAAAATTCAGGCCAGGGCCTTCTTCTGTGTCCTAAATCAAGATGATTGGGTTTCTGTGGTCCATTGGAAAATTCATAAACGTTCAGATTTAGTACATCAAATCTACTAGTACATTTCTATGGTCTTATTCATGTAGAAGTGTTGCAAAAGTATAGTAATAAAAATATATCTTTGATGTTAAAAAAAAAAAAGGAATTAGCCTCCATGCAGGATACACTGAGAAGACTTTAATGAGCAGTGCTGAAGGTAGGGAAGAACAGTCTAGACATTCAGTATCCAAAGCTGAGCTGGAGGTCTGGGGAGGGGATCTGAAAGGAGGGAGCAGCATTTTTAAAGAATATACCTTTCATTTCTATTAGCTCGAATCTGGAGTTCCTCTTCCAAGTCCTATGGATTTAATGTATAAAATTTTGGTGAAAAATAAGAAGAAATCACACAAGTCATCAGAAGGAAGCGGCAAAAAGAAGCTCTCAGAACAAGCCTCCAACACCTACAGCGACTCCTCCAGCGTGTTCGAGCCCTCATCCCCAGGAGCCGGTGAGGGGCTGGCAGGCTCTCCCCGTCATGTTTTGTGTTGGTTTAAGAATTGCTGCTCTGAAATTAGCTTAGAAGGACTTTGAACATACCTATTTCTGCACAGTTTTAAACTATTGGTTTTCTCTTGCTGCTACAAACTTTGTGGCTTAAATCAGCACAAATGTATTATCCTCCAGTCCTGTAGGTCAGGGAGCCCCCTGGGTCTCACTGGCTACACTCCAGGTGTCCACAGGGCTGCTTTCCTTCCTGGAGACTCTAAGGGAGAAGTTGTTTCCTTGCTTTTTCCAGCTTCTAGAGGCCACCCACATTTGTTGGCTTGGGGCTCCTTCCTCCAGCTTCACAGTCAGCAAGGTTGCATTTCACTAACCTGTCTTTTGTGGTCACATCTCCCTCTGACCACAGGCAGGAAATGTCCTCTGCTGGCAAGAACTCATGTCATTATATTGGATCCATCCAGATAATCCAGGATAATCGCTCCTATGTCAAGGTCTTTAACTCCATCTCATCTGCAATGTCCCTTTTGTCATGCAAGCTAACATATTCATGGAGCAGAGACATCTCTGGGAGGTCATTATTCCGGCTACCATGTAAGCCAAATAGTCTTCAGAGTGACCATATGACTCTAAGGTTCATCATGGGAAATATTCACTGTAGAACTGAGCTCGGAATTCATTCTCACTGATAATATGTGGAAGAGTTCTGGGCATTTCAATTTTTTTCATGTTTTAGAGAGCTTTATAAAATCTGCAACATGGCAAAATTACCTAAATTATCTTTTGAAGCTCCTAGAGGATGCCTAATATTTCTTTTCCTTTTAAATTAAGGTTGAAATACATTTCTGTGGTTGGGGAGAAAAGAATTCAGTGGTCACTCATTTCCTTTGGATTATTTGTCATTTAGTCTAATTTATCTTCCAAATTCAGTCAGAAGCTTGGCAATCTGAAAATTGCATTACAGACATCTCCTGATTGCAGGGTGATTAAGTGGAAGAAACTTTAAGCTTGCCTCTAGGAAGTTTTTCAGTTATTAAGTTTAACAGAGGAATGATCAATTTGGAAAACCACTTAACAGTGTCGACAAAAGCTGAATATATGCACTCCCTGTACCCCAGGAATTCCATTCCTAGGTATATACTTGACAAAAATATGTATTTAGGTTTACCAAGAGACACATACAAGAATTGTTTAAAGCAGTGGTATTGGCTGGGCGTGGTGGCTCACGCCTGTAATCCTAGCACTTTGGGAGGCCGAGGCGGGTGGATCACGAGGTCAAGAGATCGAGACCATCCTGGCCAACATGGTGAAACCCCATCCCTACTAAAATAATACAAAAATTAGCTAGGTGTGGTGGCGGGTGCCTGTAGTCTCAGCTACTTGGGAGGCTGAGGCAGGAGCATTGCTTGAATCTGGGAGGCGGAGGTTGCAGTGAGTCGAGATCGTGCCACCACACTCCAGCCTGGCACCTGCCAACAGCAAGACTCTGTCTCAAAAAAAAAAAAAAAAAAAAAAAAAAACAACAGTGGTATTCAGAGTAGCCAAACACTGGAAACCAAATGCCCATCAACAGATAAGTGAATTATGGTATATTCACACAAAGGAAGAATATGCAGCAATGAGAATGATCTATAACTAAATGAAAACTATGGATGAATCACTAAAATAAACATAATGTTGAGCAAAAGAAGTCAGGTACAAAAAACTATATACCATAGAATTTAATCTATGTAACATACAAAAACAGGCAAAACTAATTTTTGCTATTAGAAATCAGGATAACGTGTTCCCTGGGGGAAAAAGGAACCAGAAGAGAGCCCAAGAGGCTTCGAGAGATTGGTTGTATTTTGTTGCTTGATCTGGATGTCGTTTACTCAGACCTATTTATTTGGTGAAAATTCTCTGCATTTACGATATGTGTACTTTTCTGTACACCTATTATACATCAGTTATGAGGTTTTAAAATAATTAAAATATAAACTCTAGGGCAATCAGGGCTTTAAAAACGGAGGCTGATACTCTGATTTGTCTTTTCTTCTATTTTTCTGTCTCAATTGCCTATTTTTTATTGTTCAGATTAAACTTTTTTATCAACAGACATTATATAATTCTTTGAAAGAGTTTTGTTTTGCAGCTTTTGAATGTCTACTTTCATCACTACTGTGCAAGTCTTTCAAAATTTTTTCAAAAACTATTCGTTCTCAGTAAAAATGTTCTCTTTGAAGTTTGGAAGGGAATATCATTAACAGGCCTATCATTCACACCTATTTCCTAACACAACTCTATCCCTTGAACGTTAACCTTGCCATCCTTTGCATGTGGGTGCTTGTATTTTTTACCATCTGCCTTTTCCACTACCAGTTCTCCTCCTCTTATTAACCGGATGCATAACACAAATGACGATTTTTACAGGCAGTGAACATTATTGCTTAATACAGAGAAAGGGCAGCAATCTGTTCGTTATTCAGTAGATTTCCTAAGCTACTCCGTCGTCTGTTGTGCAATCAGTGGAAACTTTTAGACATTTTAATATGAAGGTAGGCCCCTGAATAAAGAGCACTGCTGATTTACCATTTGGTTTGTAGATGTTAACAGTATTGAGAACTCAAGTAATTTGAAAAATGTGAAAGGTATTGTATTTCAAAGCTAATTTACTTATCATGGCCCCTATTGGCCAGATGCCTCTTCCACGATTCAGCCCTTGGCTAGACTTGTCCTAACGAACTAGGCTAAAGTAAGATATCTTTTATAGTTCAGCAAGATTCCCCCAACATCCCTCCAAAGATTTACAAGAGAAAAATCAGGTTTCTGCTTTTTACAGAATAGGAAAACAAATTCTTTCTTTCCCACGGAAACCAAAGAATCACCTGAATGGGTATTTGAAATGACTGTGAATTGTTGGGTCCCATGAATATTTTGTAGAAAGCTCTGTCAAACGATTTTTTAAATTACTTAATTAAAAGAATCCCCTCTCTGATTTTTTTAAAAAGGTAATAAAAATTTGGTGCAAAAATTTCATTTAAAAAATGTTTAAATGATAATATCGTAAAAGAATGTCTCTAATATGTAGTGAGATATGTTTTCTATTGAAAATATAATTGATTCACCTTATTTACTAACACAATATCAGCATTATAAAGTGGTTGTATGTGGCTTTCTTTGATAAACAATCCAATACATAATAACCCTTATTGATCCCAGAAATTTTTTTTCCCCTGGAGATTTTTAAGGAATATTTTTTTCACTGCTGTTATTCGGTAATTGAACTGTGTCAGCCAAATGAAAACATTTATAAGCTTCTCAGAGGACAGTGCAGTGGTCCCTCCTCCATTTATGTAAATTGAGTAGGGCAGCTAACTCAGAAGGCTGGCAGTGGCAGTGAGCAGGGGTGCAAGTTGCCTCATTGTTGAACCAATATTGCCATCTATCGGGCTGATCATGCTGTTGCATTGTGTGAACCCTGAAAAATAGTAGTTAAATCAATTTAAAACTTTTGAACAATTCAGAACAAACTTATTGACTTTTTGCTTGAAAATCTTTTTTATATAGCTAATATTACTGGGTCTGATTGAAGCCCAGAGCTGTGGAAGAATGTAATGCTTCATCTCGATATGAATATTTAACCAAGCAGAAATGTCCATTAATTCTTCAGCGAAAAAACAATTCAGTTAAATTACTGTATATTGGCTAAATATGAAGCTGAATTATTTCTGATGGAGTTAGATTTCTAAGCATGCTGATTGTTAAGGGCTCACTCATGTTATCCTGCCCTCTTAAAAAGAGTATCAGCATTTTCCATGCTATATACATTGTTGTGATGACAATACATCCATCAAATAAGCTTGCAGACAAATCATAGAATAAGGTTGGCCCTTTACGATTTTTGTGTGGTCAGTTTGCTGCCAAAGCCTCAGAGTTCCTGCCCCAGCTCCTAACTTCTTTGACTTCTGTGAGATCCTCTCTGGCCTTGGGAAAATGTCAACACAAGATCACTGAGCTATGTGCTGACCAAGCATTGCATGGAAGAGTCGGAGCTTGGGAAAGGAGGGAAAGATGAAACAGGGGTTGTTTATCTGTTTTCTGGGTCATAGAGACCCTGGGAGAGTGTTTCTATATCAAAATAGAATACATGTACCATAGAAAGCAAACTCTATTAAACATCAGCAGACTGTATTCAATGCCATGTGTTTAAAAACATATAGAGAAAAATATTAAGACAAGCATTTTCTTATAGAATTTTGAAAATTTAAGTGATATTAACAAATTTAGAAAAAAAGTTTAGAAAAAAATCTATATTCAAAATGTCAGTATAATTTTCTATAATGAATAAAGTTTAAATCCCTGAAAAAAATAATTTTAAAACAAACAGAAAGCCCAACTTCCAAGGAGATCTCTAATTGATTTTGGGGAAAATATGTTACAAAGGCTTTAAACTTAAATGTTGAATTGTCGACATTATGATCTGTTATTAAAATTTGACAGGAGAAGCTGATACGGAAAGTGACGATGATGATGATGATGATGACTGTAAAAAATCTTCAATGGATGAGGTGGGTACTTAGGGCTTCTGTTCCAAAGGCATTCCACCAACCTGCGGTGCCCAGTATGCCCTACTGGATCTGTCTCATGGTCACTTTCTGCCATCTAGTGGCAAAAAGTAAATGTGTGCGTTCCAACTGCCAGCTTCAATTTTTGAGGCAATTAAGTGGCTTATGAAATATTCCAAAGTCCAGAGAAGATATGGGGTTTAGAAAAATGCTCAGAACTGTAACATTCCTTGCATTGTTGTGGTTTTGGAACACTAGAGCTACATAATGATATAAACTTAGGCATCCCAAGTAACTTGATTAGCTCAAGAATATTAATTGCACAGAACCTAGAAGAGAATCAGAAGCAGGTCAATTGCAATTTTTGAATTTTGTCTAAACAGAAGTTTATACTGAAACAATCTGGGCAACAGGGTGAGTCCCCATACCTTTAAAAAGAAGTTAAAATGAAAGATAAAAACATCCAGATGCAGTGGTGCACACCAGTAGTTCCAGCTACTAGGGAGGCTGAGGCAGGAGGCAGGAAGATGACTTGAGTCCAAAAGTTTGAAGCTGCAGTGAGCTATGATCACACCACTGTGCTCCAGCCTAGATAACAGAGCAAGACACTGTCTCTCTTTAAAAATACATATTTTTAAGTTTATATTGAATCTGCTTTCAAATTTGTTACATATTTTCTGTCTCAGTACTTGTAGCTGTACAATTTAGTAAAAATAAAACAAATAATAAGCTGTTCTTACTTGATGCCCTTCCTCTTAGAATTATTTTTTAATGTCTAAAGTTTTGCTTCATTATGTTCCCCCACTAAATTTCAATTTTTAATTTCCCGGATGAAAACAGTTTACCAAGCCTGACAAAGTGTATGTGCCTGAGAATGATTTCAATTGTGTATAATTTCTGATTATTGATTCTAAATAATTTTCAAACTCTCTTACCAATTGGATAGTCCATTTGCAAATGAATGTTTCCCAGTTAACATTTGACCTGAATATTACTACCAGAATTTTAAAAATAAACTCATCTTCATGCCTTCTCTCGTCTAAAAATGTGAGAAAACATTAGATCACTCTACAGAGGCCCAGCTTGTGCCAATACTAAAAGTATTGGTTTTCTTTTTCATTAAAAACTCTCTCAAAGTAATATGTCATAGCTAATAATAGCAAAAGCACCACGAGATTATACCACTTGCCAGGCACTGTTTTAAGCTCGTTCACATAAATTATTTTATAATCAAAAACCCGTATATGCTGTAAGAACTGATTTTATTCTAATTTTGCAAATGAGCCAACTGAGGTACAGAGCAGTTAAGTAACTTGCCCAAGTTTGCCTGGTTTCTAACTTGTGGACTTGGGATTCAAAATCAGGCAGCCCAACTCTAGAACCTGAGCCATTAATCCCTGCACTATACTATCCTGCTTGTCTAAGAGACACATCAGGAACCAAGAAGGGAGGGAGGGAGGAATGCTGATGAAGGAAAGCAGGCATTGTTTGGTGGTCCCACCTCATTTCCACAAAGCAACCATATTCATTATTATTAACAGTTTTCAGTTCATTTGGTGGTCACCTACCTACTAATTTTCTTATTGTACAGTGAATTCTTAATTTGCTAACCTGATAAGAACACATGAGCACATAGAGGGGAACAACAAACATGGGGTCTACCCAAGGGTGGAGATGGGAGGAGGGAGAGGATCAGGAAAAATAACTAATGGATACCAGGCTTAATACCTGGGTGACAAAATAATCTGCACAACAAACCCCTGTGACACGAGTTTACTTATATTAAAAAAAAAAAAAAAAAAAAAAAAAAAAACACCTGCACATGTACCCCTGAACTTAAAATAAAAGTTAAGAAAAAAAGTTTTACTAACCTTAGACAACACCTGTGAACCCCCTGCAATGGAAGATGAGCTATAGTTCAGTACTTCTCAAACTTTAATGGGCATTCCAATCACCTTAGTAAAATGCAGGATCTGTGTCTGAGGCCTGCAGAGGAACTAAGATCAGAGATTTCTAAACTGGTAGGTGGGGGCAGGGAGTAGAGGAATGAATATGTTAGGGCCATGCTGCCAGCCATCATTCAATCTTCCACCTCTCTTCCTCCCTCCCTTTTATAAAATGAGGTATTACTGTTGTCTTTCTCCTGTAATGAATTTTCTTTTTGTAATTTTCAGAAAGGGAGCGGTGATTTTCTACATGCTTGAGTCATGTGGTCATTTTCCTGGTAAAATAACAGATAATATAATGCTGACTCCGAAAATGTTTTGTTTTGTTTTTTTTTATTATTCCTACTTCCAGGGGACTGCTGGAAGCGAGGCTATGGCCACAGAAGAAATGTCTAACCTGGTGAACTACATTCAGCCGGTCAAGTTTGAGTCATTTGAAATTTCAAAAAGTAAGTTTTCCCTGGAAAAAAAAAACCCTCTTGTAGCATGTAATGATTATGTTTTAAATACAGAGTAATGAGAGCAAAGAATGTTACCCTTAACAGAGCTATTCATGCTTTTGAAGTCTTAAGTAGATATACATTTTGACTGTCTTGTTATCTGTACACATATATGTAATAAATATACATGTGTTATAAGATACTAAAATAACTATATGAGAAAGTATTCTATGAGGTTCCCCTAAAATATTTAATAGGGCTACAGGCCATACATGGTTATCTGAAAGACACATGACCAGAGTACATCTAATCTGGAATTGTACTTTGCTTTTTGTTTGCAACACACAGCGACATCCATCTATTACATAAGTGATAATGTTGAAATAAATTACCTACCTATTTCCCAAAAGGGAATCAGGCAGAGACTTGATGAACCTTGATAATTGCAAATAGAACCAATTTATCTATATTCCCTTTGTCCAGCACATTTTATGTATTTAGAAGAAAATGCATTAACTTCACATCACTTGTGTTTCCCCTTTATTCAACTCTACATCCATACTTACACAAAGAAAAATATCATCTTTACCCAGACAAAAGGGCTCTTTATGAAAATGTCCTTTGTATTTTGCATGAAGTGTAAGATACTATCAGATTAAGGGAATGCTTGAAACTTACTAACTGCTTATAAGGGTGTGCCCTTAAAAACAGAAATGTTGCCTACATGTACTAGCTTCTAATCAAAGGACGGCTTTGGAGCTATATCAAAATCCAAGCCTCTACCAAACACACTTATTTATATTTGTATAGTTTTCCAAATAGTCTTCGCCTAGTAGCATATGGAATCTAGATCTCTACAACAAAGAATTCAACTTCCAAGATTAAATATAATGATTTCTCAATATTTAATTCAATGTCTTAATTTCTGATGTTTCTTACAAGTTGTTTTATTTGAAACATCCTAGCGTAGTTATTTTTATATCACTGTAATTTCATTGGCTGCAAAATGAGTTTCCCTAACTCTTTAGTTAAAAGCTCCAAAACAAATAGAAAAGTGTGAGAAAGAGCAAATACATTTAGATTTTTCAGAACCTGGAAACAACAGCACCAGCTAGACTCACAAACACACACTTTTTTCCTTGTGTTTAGTATCATTTTATCACCTTTTAAAAAAAGAATAGTCAATATATTTTACCAAGTACCTATTAAAGTTGACTTTAATTAACAATCATGCTTAAAATAATAAATCATATAAAAGTAGATTTATGATGGACCAAAATAAGAGAAGTCAGGGTTTGCCTTAGAGTGAACTGGAGAAGGTGAGAAGGTGGATAAAGAAGCCTCGGAATGATGAAGACAAATGAGATTTTAATTTTGAAAGAGAGGTCAAAAAGGGAAAAATCTCAAAGATAACTCAGTTTAAAAAATTTAGAGTTATCTATCTACCTTGTACGTCACTTATCTAAAATACTGTGCATAATAGTTGGTTTTTAGTGGGGACGAGAGTAGAGAAAGTGACTCTCAGTCTTTTATAACTAAGATAACTTTGTTCGTTTCTCTCACTCTAATTGGAGGCTTGAATTTCACTTTCAAAATATTTATCTTGTGTTTAGCACATTCACCTCTCTGGCCTCCATTTTATTTCATATTGTGTTAGTCCATTCTCACGCCGCTATGAAGAAATACCCGAGACTGGGTAATTTATAAGGAAAAGAGGTTTAATTGACTCACAGTTCTGCATGGCTGGGGAGACCTCAGGAAACATAACAATCATGGCAGAAGGCACCTCCTCACAGGGCAGCAGAAGAGAGAATGAGGCCAGGCAAGGGAAATGCCAGATGCTTATAAAACCATCAGATCTCATATATTATATTATATTTATTATATATATTATATTATATCATATATTATAATCATCAGAACAACCACCCCCATATGGAAAACCACCCTCATAATTTAATTATCCCCAACTGGTAACATCCCTTAACGAGGGGATTATAATTCAAGATGAGATTTTAGGGTGGGAACATAGCCAAAGCATATCACATATCTAATATGAAAATGAAGTCATAAGACAGGAAAATTTCCAAGGATCTTTCTGTTTTGAAAGACCATAATTTCTCGTATTTGTTGTTTGAACCAAAAAGGTATATGCAAACTGAGAAGGTGACAATGTCGGTATGAAGGAGATAGTCAGCACCTAGCACAAACATTCCCGTGGCATCTTTTGTTAATCCCCACATTGGCCCTAAGAAAAAAATCTGGTTAAATTTAGAACAAAATATTCCCATGGGGTCCCTGCTCTTTTGACAAATTTTTTTATTGCCACACTATACTCATCTAAAATTAATTCATGTCCCTAAATTACAAAATCATGAGTAGCTCTGACCCAAGTAGCAAGTATTAGAAAAGACAACTAACAAGACTCAACTTTTGTTACAAGTAAATTGTTCACTAGAAAAAAAATTAAATATTAAAGGTACATTAAGGATTATTTGCCCTCAACTTCACTGAAAATTTGCCCATTTCTTTTATAATGTTATAATTTATAACAATGAATTTCATTTTTCACCTTCCCTTTTTTGTTTTCTTGTTGCTTAACTCAGAAAGAAATAAAAGTTTTGAAATGTCCTCCTTCGTGGAAACCAAAGGACTTGAACAACTTACCAAGTCTCCGGTGGAATTTGTAGAGTATCCTTGATTTGACGAATGACTGCAGAAAGAACACAGCTGGAGTCTTGTGCTATTTGTTCGTTTGTTTTTTTCTTTTTCTGTTTTTTTTTTTTAATATATTTTATTGCATGTTAGGTTTTGAGGTACATGTGAAGAACATGCAGGATTGTTGCATAGGTACATACATGGCAATGTGGTTTGCTGCCTTCCTCCCCATCACCTATATCTGGCATTTCTCCCCATGTTATCCCTCCCCAACTCCTCACCCTCTGCTGTCCCTCCCCTAGTTCCCCCCCACCAACCTCAGTGTGTGATGCTCCCCTCCCTGTGTCCATGTGTTCTCATTGTTCAACACCTGCCAATGAGTGAGAACGTGGGGTGTTTGATTTTCTGTTCTTGTGTCAGTTTGCTGAGAATTATGGTTTCCAGGTTCATCCATGTCCCTACAAAGGACACAAACTCATTGTTTTTTAGGAGAAAGATGCATAAAATGGCTTAAGTATATAGCCTGGAGGGACAAATAGTTTCAGGTCTCATACACAATGCTGGGTGGGGTAGTCTGGCCTATGGAATAAAAAACTGGTCTTGGAATAAAGGAAGCCTAGATTTCAAGGCTGCCTTCATACAACCAAGCTCTGTGTCCTTTGGCAATTTTCTTAATCCTGACTCTCCTTGTCTGTAAAACATAAATAATGATACTAGCTTTATGGTTTACTCTTTGGATGAGGTACAACATATGTAACATGAGTGTGCATACTTTACACATATGTAAGATAATATGTAAAGAAATATATACCTTACTTGGCATCTCACATACTTATATGTACTATATATCCAAATAGTAGGAATGATGATATTATAAATATAATGTATATTACTAAGAATGGCTTTATTGATATTACTGACAACAAAAATTTTTGCTATTATCCATGAACTAAAATAAAGTGAACCAGGCTATAAAATTTATTTTATAAAATTAACACTAAATATCACAAAGTGCTCAATTTCATGTAGTAAGTCCTAGAATAAAGTTAACCTTTAAAATTTATTATCAATGAAAAAGAAAGAAATGTTGACTCCATAAAGTTCTACTACAAAATTATCATCATTAGTATTCATTATAGATGGTGTGACAGATCTTGTCTTATCTCATTTAATCTTCAAAATAGTCCTATGATGTAGGAATTGTTAAAACTGTTTTATAGATGAGGAAACTGAGGCACAGAAAAACAAAATAACTTGTCCAAGATTATTCAGCTAGCAAGTTTGAGAGTTGAGATTCAATTTCATTTTGTCTAGCTCAGAACCCTAACTAACCTTTACCTAACTTGGTGATAGAAAATAGTGTTTTAAAGACATTGCATCGTCCAAAACTACAAGATTCTTAAGATGGAAAACTGATGCTGATAGGAACCAAAATGTGAAGCAAGATCAGAAACTTCCATGCTACATTGACCTTGTTATCAGTTATAAAGAGTAACACAGTCTTAGCAAATAGCATTCCCAGAGAAGGTTAATAAAATGAGCAGACGGCATTTCAAAAATAGCTATACGGTGCATATTATCTACTTCTCCCAAACACATCATCCTTTCAAATGATTTAACACATTCCAGCCTCCTTGTGTGTCCTTAGTCATGAAGTCTGTCCTTAATACTCTTCACAAAAATCACACTGACTTTGGGCTCAGCCACTTTTGCTACCTCATTGATTTTTACCCACAGGGCTCTGCAAAGCTGATGCTCTGCTTATGTGATAAGAGCATACTTATTCTGTTAGTTTAGAAAGCTTTTTGCACATTTAATATGACAACAAAAAGTTTTGCTATTATGCATGAACTAAAATAAAATGAAAGACTATTTATTTCATTAAATTAACACTAAATATCCCAAATTAGCCCAATGAAATCATCAATATTTACTTCATTTTCCAAATGGAGAAAGATGGAAGGTAGCTTCTCAGTTACTACTATTGAGTAAATATTTTTATAATTGTATTCACTACTTAACATGATGGTCCAGATATAACAAAATGCAGCTTAGCAGGATATATCCAAAAGGAACACGTGTGGATTCATCCAACTACATGCCTCAGCTCTTCTGGAATGCAGGTTGTCAGATGGTGGCACTTAATTTCCAGACAATGGGTAAGTACATGCTTGCTCACATTTGCTATGAAGTCACATTGCCAAGTGTCCCAAAACCATTTGCATATAAATGGGGAGAGAAAATTGCCAGACTTGATTGAAAAAATAAATAAAAGCAAATTTCAATGAAGGGAATATCAATGCAAAAATAAAAGTGAACTTTGAAAATCAATATATTTTCTTCAATTATTCTATAAATAGATCTTTATTTCTACAGGTTTTGCATATTTTTCAAACAAAAATTTTTATACTTTTTAAAATAATACATATTTATTTTGAAAACAATGGAAAAATGTAATAAGTATTTTAAAAACAAATGGCCAAGAATGCTACCAACTCAGATATTCCACAGTGTTGACTTTTAGCTTTGTAATCTGTCTTTTTTTTCTACATATAAATGATTTTTTATGTAAATTCTTATTTAAAATAAATACATATATACTCATGTACATATATAAACACACTCACTTAAGTGTCATATGGAGACATGCATTTCAGTAACTGCATACTAAGCGTATTTCACAATTCACTAAAAACTTATTTCTAGCTATTAATTTCTTTTGGAAAAAAATTTTTTTTTAATTACTAATGTTAAAAGATATGAACGTTTTAAGCACCTTTTTGAATATTACCAAATTGTCTGCAAAAAATGTGCTATGTTACTCTGCTGTCGGCAATGTTTGTTATGAGGTAGTCTCCCTCATTTGAGATCTTGGTTAAGTATTATCATTAAATAATAATAATAATTAAACTTCAGACAAAAATGTTATTTAACTGTTATTTTAAATTCATTTATTGAATTATTACTGAGGTTGAACTTTTTAAAGTATGTTTCTTGGTTTTTGTATTTCTGCTTTTATGAATTACATATTCAGGACTATTGTCAATTTTCTTGCTGATTTATAACAGTGCTTTTATTTCAAGGGTATATTGTCTTTTGTGAAACAGAGATAAATTCATTGGATGAGCTCAGGCTGATTAATGTTTAATTAAAGTTCTTGGTTTACTTGTATGATTACAGCCTCCCCACCCCAGGATGAGAACCCTATGGTCCCATTTTTCTCATGGTTTCTTTTTTATTTAACCTTTCATCCATCAAAATTTAATTTTGGTACATAGTCTGAGTGAAAGCAATCCTTTTTTCAACCTAAACAATCATCCCACTGAACTGGAATTACAGGTTAATAGATGTAGCTTTTTTTGTTGTTGTTAATTGAGACCCATTTTTTTCACTTTATATCTTCTCCATTATAAATTTGTCTGCCTTCCTGGATGCAATGAGTCACTGTTTCTACTCTATTTTATAATATGGATGAATACCTGTAAGTGGTGATTCTCCTTTACTACTATTAATTTTCAGTTTTTTGGCCATTGCCAGTGAAATTATTTCAAATACACTTAATTTAATCGTATTATGTTTCCCTTAACCGATAAAAAAACTATTTTTAAATCATATTAAATTTATAAATTTATCGGACAAAAACTGACACCTATTAACTTTTAGTTTTTCTGTCATGAGAAAAATGCTTTTCTCTTTACTTTACAAATTTTTGTATTAGGTCCCTCAGCAAAGTCACTCATCTTCATTACAGGTCTAGTTGCCTTAGATTGAGTATTTCTTTTTATTCACATTATATTTTTAACAGATTGTTTCTGGACATGTATATTTGTATATTTATTTATTTTGTAAATGATCATATTTTACAAATGATCATCTTTCTAAACTCTTACAATAGCCTATTTTTGCAAGTAGATTGGAATTTTTAGACACATAAAGACAGTAATTTAATCATATCTAATTTCTCTACCTGTCTTATTTATTGCTTTGTACTGACCATTCTAGGATCTTAAATGAGGGTTCCAAGTGGGCATCTTTCTTTGTTTTTTTTTTCAGGAGGAAGTTCAACATTATGCCTTTTATTAAGTATCTATCAAGCTCTAAGCCACAATTAAGAGTGATTTACAAGATATTTATGGCCTTTCTTTTTAAAAATCATTTAATTTATTTTTATTGATATAAAAATAGCTGTACAAATGTTTGCAGTACATAATACAGTCATAGAATCAAATAACAATTATTGGTATACCCATCCCCTGAAATATTTATCTTTACATTAGAAACAATCAAATTGTTCTCCTCTAGCTATTTTTTAATTTACAAACTTTTAATGTTAACTATAGTCACTTCCTTATCTATCAAACACCAGGTCTTACTTCTTCTATCTAAATGAAGAGTGGCATCTTTCTCTTTATCCTGATCCCAATATAAATTATACTGTTGTGATATCATCAAGTTGGATATTGGCTGTGACTTTGAGTCAGATATTCTTTAAAACACTAAAGGACACGAGTCCTATTTGAGTAATGTTTTAGAAGTTTGTATTTAATGTTATTAAATATCTCTTGGACATCCATTGGGATGATCATATGTTCATCTTTCAGGCATAAATGTGATAAGTTATCTTAATAGATCTCATCTCCTAATATGCAATTATCCTTTTGTTACCAAGATAAACTCTACTTATTTGTTGTGTATTATTTTTAGAACATATGACTTGCTAATGTAATTTTTAGGCTTTTGAAGCTAAGTTCTTTCAAGTGTCCATTATTTTTCTTGAAATTGTGTCCAATTTTGGTTTCAGTTATGTTTATAAAATAATAGTTTAATAAGAGAGAAAATTTCATTTATTTTCCCTACTCTGAAAATGATTTGTTACATGAGACTTTACAATAATTATGTCATCACCTCTTTATTAGCCACATAAATAAAGATGAGTCATGACACAGATAATCTGGAACAGTTGACAACCTCCCAGATTCTTTAATATGTATTTTTTCACCCTATCAGTTGCAATATGTGTGAATATTCATTTGATGCACTGACTGAGTCTGAGGAAAATTTTGACCAGTAACCTTTGTCCACTGGAAAAGAGTCCATATATAATTAGATATTCATTGTAAGTAATCACAGAAGTCCAAATTTTAAAAAATAAATTTTTTGTGCAAATCAAAAAGCAAGAAAAGACATTATAGAATCCTCTTATAATGAGGTATAGAGAAGTCCATTCTCAAAATCATGGCTTAGGAATATAAGTTGGTTTAAGCTTTCTGAAGGGATTTTAGCAAGGCATCAAAGAAAGCTTTTCCAATGTGGACATCGTTTGTCCCGGAAATTCCACTCATAAGAAAATCACTGATGATGTTTTCAAAGATTTTACCACAATGATATTTATCAAAACATTATAAGTAAGGGTGAAAAATTAGAAGGAACATATATGTACCCCAAAAGGGGAGTGGTTAAATATATTCTAATATATGCTTATATATTTGAATTATATATTTAATATAGTATATGTTAGATATATTAGATATTAGATATACTAGAATAATATATTCATTTTATTATATATTAGATATGTTAGAATAATATATTTACTATATTACGTATTAGATATGTATAATACATATTATTCTAATATATTTAATCAAAGGAATTTCAGACCGCTTTTATAATTAAGGCAGATAAACAGTAAATGAAATCAACATACTGTATGTCAAAAATATATTTGAAGTGGAAAAACAGACTGTACACCCACCTGTTGGCAGTGATTATTTCTTAATTTAGGGATTACAGGTAAATATTTTTTTTGTTTGAGATGGAGTGTCACTCCTGTTGCCCAGGCTGGAGTGCAACAGCACAATCTCAGCTCACCACAACCTCTGCCTCCCGGGTTCAAGTGATTCTCCTGCCTCAGCCTCCCAAGTAACTGGGATTACAGGCATATGCCACCATGCCTGCCTAATTTTGTATTTTTAGTAGAGATGGGGTTTCTTCATGTTGGTCAGGCTGGTCTCGAACTCCCAACCTCAGGTGATCTGCCCATCTCAGCCTCCCAAATTGTTGAGATTACAGGTGTGAGCCACTGCACCCAGTCAATTTATTTTCTTATCTGTGTTTTCTACATTTCTACAGTGACTAACTCTCTTGTAAAGGAGTCCATTCACAAAAGTGGACTGTGATAAATCTTACTTTACAATCTTACTTTCTTACTCCAAATATAGATACTCTCACAATAAGGCTTGTGTTTTTGATATTCAGATCTGGCTATGCAAATAAATATGGGCATGTATGAATACAACGGGAAGAGTGGCTACAGATTGAAGCCAGAATTCATGAGGAGGCCTGATAAGCATTTTGATCCATTTACTGAAGGCATCGTAGATGGGATAGTAGCAAACACTTTATCTGTTAAGGTATGTACACCCCATCACCAAATTGTTCCTAACAATAGTCTCGAATTTATCTACATTGCATAAAGAAGTGGCTTAGTCATTAAAAATGTAGTAACTAGCAAAGACTCTACTTTCTTCACACATTTTTTTTCTTCTAACGATCAAATTCACATTAAAAGTTTTCAAGGCCACATGGATGAGATAAAGGGCTAAATCTCATTCTTAATATAATAAAAGTCTGACTCTAAATCAATAAAATGAGTTGGAGAGATTCATCATGACCAATCCTCTTTTTTTTGGTGTAAACATCCTACTGTGAAATTTACGTGATAATTAGTGGCCCCTATTGGAGAGATTTTCTGGTCTTTTTTTCCCCTTTGGTTCTGAGCGAAATCAGAGAAAGAACATTCCCTGAATAAATTATAAAATATTAAACAAAAGCTTTCAAGTTACTTTAAATGGTTTTTAAAAATATTCTAGAGTATTCAGAAATTTTAAAAGACATATTAATTATATCTAACTCTAAACAATTCCAAATGATTTTTTAGTCTTTGAAATTGATGTTATACAAGATATAATTTTTTTAGATGTCAGAAAATATTTTTAAAACTATGAAAGGAGAATCAATTTTTTAGAATACTTTTTTACAAGGATTCTTCATTGTTAAAGCTTTTTTAAAAATATCGTCTCTTTTCTATTTAACTGAATAACTATAGAACTAAGCGACTTTTTTACTGGACATAAATGCAACCTTAAACAAAGGCATTTGAAAAACTATGTAAAAAACTTTCTGTAACAGCTTCACTAATTTTTTTATACCTTAATCAGTTGAGCACATTTTTACCTTAAAACTTATGTCACTTTATATCAAGGGTTTAAAAAATAAAATTTCAATGAAGTGTCTCATAATTATATCTTTTGAAATTACTTCAAGCCACATATATAAAGATTTCAAGTTTGCAGAATTAGACTTTTTTGCCACCATTTTGTCTGATTTATGGCCCAGTCATAAGCTTGGAAATTCTGTCCCCTTTCACAAGCTTGAGCTCAGAAAGTTCTTGACCAGCAGGCAACTTTATTGTGAACACATAACCCAGATTTACCAGGTCTGGTCTGTCAGCACTTGCTTCCTGCTGTTCCCCTTCCTGGTCTACAGCAGAAGAACATCTTGTTTGCTTCCAGTAACCTTTATGACAGGAGATGGATACCTCAGATTTTGAAAATTTGGATAGAAACAGAGGCAGACATGGAAGACATTTTATAAACATGTAATATTAAAAATCTTTTAAGTCTATAATATCCATTAGTTCTGTAGCTAGACAAACAATATCTAACATTGTGTAGACGCTGACACTGTGTGAGATTGAGGTAACGATGAACTGATCTTGATGGTTTAAAGTGAATACTTGTTTATTTATTCCTCCTACAATACTTTGTCTGATATTAATTGACTACTTCTAACCTCACCATTTTCAAAATCCCTCTACCAGCCTGTATTAGTCTGTTTTCACACTGCTGTAAAGAACTACTTGAAACTGGGTAATTTATAAGGAAAAGAGGTTTAATTGACTCACAGTTCCACATGGCTCAGGAGGCCTCAGGAAACTTACAATTATGGTGGAAAGTGAAGGGGAAGCAAAGCACATCTCACCTGAGGGGAGGAGAGACAGTGCGACGGGAGAACTGCCACACGCTTTTAAACCATCAGATCTTGCGAGAACTCACTATCATGAGAACAACATGGGAGAAACCACCATATGATCCAGTCACCTCCCACCAGGTCCCTCGCCAAACATGTGGGGATTACAATTCAACACGAGGTTTGGGTGGGGACACAGAACCAAACCATATCAGGACCCTTTAAGCAAAAGAGAAATCATATTTCTATTCTTGCTTCTATTCCATTTTTCTTATAATTCAACATTCACCAGCAGCATTTGTGACTTTTTAGAGTATTCTCTTATGGCTTTGTTATTTGAATATCAAAACTCCTTATGGATTGATTGATTGATTTTCTAGATTATTTCAGGTCAGTTTCTTTCTGATAAGAAAGTTGGGACTTATGTGGAAGTGGATATGTTTGGTTTGCCTGTGGATACAAGGAGGAAGGCATTTAAGACGAAGACATCCCAAGGAAATGCTGTGAATCCTGTCTGGGAAGAAGAACCTATTGTGTTCAAAAAGGTTGATCGCATGTTCTTGATATGAGCTATAACTTCATTTTCCAGGTGTTTTACATGGAGAAAATAATGAAATGGTGAATTATTTATTGTTTAATGTGAACATTTACACATTTATAAAGCAATTACCTTTTGAAGGCCATTCTGAAAACTCTTAAAGATTTCTGTTAATCACTGTTTACATTTTCAGAATTGTATTGTAAATCGATTCATTCTAGTTTGCCTCAAATGGACGGTCATAAAAACATATAAATTTAACTCATATCATCTGATAGTACAAGTAATAAATGATACATTTTAATTGTAACTCAAATGAAGTAGAGTGGAAGTAGGGAATAATATAGTGGCTGAGAGAAAAAAAATCCATACTTCCTTTAAAAGGAATATTATTTAAATTCCCTAAAATCTCTAGCCACTGAGAGCTGGTCATTCAATCTTGTCTGGGTTTTATCTAATAAAGTTAAAACCTTTCACACTCGACTGGGCCCTTCTCTTTCTTCACCAAAAAGCAGATCTTCATACATGCTTATCATGTAAAGGAAGAAAATAAGTTCAGTGGGAAGTAGACTTTTTACCCTCTTTGCTTTTATATGGCCAAAATATCCACAAAGCCAGTCTTCTGCAAAGAGGATAGCTATATGAAAACTCTGTTCTCTGGGTTTTTTCCATATTTTAACTGAGTTTAATAATCTTGTTTACTATAATGTTTACTTCTTAGGGTTATTATGAATTTTGCATAAGTGAATACATTAACCACACTTAAAAAATATCTAGCACAATGAAAATATTCAATAAATGTGAGTTTACTGTTTTTGTAAACAATAAATTTTTAAAGAGATAGTTGACCTCATGTTCTTGACATGAGCTATAACTGCATATTTTAGATGTTTCACACTGAGGAAAGCAATGAGTAATTGCTTGTTGCTTACTATAGGAATTTACAAATTTATAAGGCAATTGTATTTTAAAAACTGTCCTGAAAGCTACTCTTGTTTTTCCAGTGGTGGTTGTTTATACTTTTTTTGCTCTCACTTTGAAGATGCAGGAGTCATTTGATTTGAAAAGATAAACAAAATATTCACGTGGTAATAAGACCACTAAACTCTTTTTATTTAAGGATAGAACTTTTGTCATTTCCAAACTTAGAATGTTCATGTAAAAATAAAACAGCCTATTTTTTTTAACAAATGCCTCATTAAGACAAGGTGATAAAACATAGATGAAGCCCTATCCCTGGCCACCCATGTCTTCTCCTCTGAAAATGAAACTTATAGAGCAACATCTTAACTTTTGTCTAAATTAGCTAAGTAGAAACTTCTACTTGGATCTGAAAAGCAGGTCCTGATTGAATAATACCTTTCTAATTGTTTCTTGGAACTGTTCATTCTTATAACCAGGTGTCCTTAATGTCCCTTGTAGGTGGTTCTTCCTACTCTGGCCTGTTTGAGAATAGCGGTTTATGAAGAAGGAGGTAAATTTATTGGCCACCGTATCTTGCCAGTGCAAGCCATTCGACCAGGTATGTATAATGTGCTGAAAAACTTTTTATCAAAGTTTCAAAGACAATCATCACTGCTTAGAATATTACTAGCAAATAATTTCAGAAACTATTTTCTGCTTTGTAGTTTTGTTATATAAACAAGGGCTATGAGATTATTTAAATTTGACAGTTACATGTTTTGTGACATGTTGTGGTATTAATATATTAGTCAACTCTTGCAACAATAATTATATGTAATAAACAATCTGAAAACTTATATGCCAGTATTTGTCTTCATGCTCATAGGTCTGTGTGTTGGCTGAGTTTGGCAATCTAGCCTGAGCTCAGCTGTATAGCTATGCTTCAGGTTCTAGGTTGGGTCTGTGTCTGTCCCACATGGACTCACTCTGGGGCACAGGCTGAAGTGGCAATGGCTTCCACAATATGAACTTCTCTTTGCAGACCATTGGAATACAAAGGGCAAGTCTAACTCCACATGTGCATTTTAAGCCTCTGCTTACACCGAATTACTAACATACTGTTGACCAAAGCAGAGTATATACTAAGCACAAGTCAAAAACTATGTCAAGGCTGGGCATGGTGGCTCATCCCCATAATCTCAGCACTCTGGGAGGCTGAGGCAGCGGGATTTCTGGAGGCCAGAAGTTCGAAACCAGCCTGGGCAACATAGTGAGACCCTCTCTCTACAAAAATAATAATAATAATAATAATAATAATAATAATAATAAAGAAGTCATATCAAGCATGATTCTGTTATGGGTACAAGTTTGGATCAATAATTTAATCTATGACATATGATTCTGAATTCTCTTTTATGGGAAAAATCATGGTTGGAAAGGAAAAAAAATCACAATTAATGTTTTCTTGTCTAATGAGAAAAATAATACCTTATTCAAAACTGTTATTACAATGAAAAACATGACCTGTTTTTCATTGAAAGTCACCTCAAATACATGTTTTCATCACAGAGATGTGAATGGTTATAACTAACATTGTGAAAGGAAATGTGTGCTACACAGCATTATTCTCACCCTCCAGGCTATCACTATATCTGTCTAAGGAATGAAAGGAACCAGCCTCTGACGCTGCCAGCTGTCTTTGTCTACATAGAAGTGAAAGACTATGTGCCAGACACATATGCAGGTAAACAACTTAACTCAAATACCCCTTTACTCAAAGAATTATGTCTGTCTGAGTCACCATATGTTTGGGTTAGTGGAAGGAAAACTGAACCAAACAAAAGCAGGAGATTCTGACTTCAGAATCACCCCTACTTTCGTATGTATGTTTAGGGGTAAATTGCTCAAGCCATTGTGAATATATTTTAATTTGATGTATTTTAATTTAAATCACAACACCTTGGTTTTTTGCATGTTTGCTCCCTGATAGTCTTATTCTCATGGGCCCAGCACTTACCAACTCATGTTACCCATTACAACAGATGTCTAGGTCTGTACACTGAATTTGTCTTCCACCAGTTTTAGAATGCTGATTCTTTTTATGGGTGACATCCTTATTTTAAGAAATTAACCAAGAATCATAAATGTAAATGCTTATACTGCCAAGTAGCTTGGGTGTAAGACATTGAGGAGTGGTAGAGACTATGGTAAACTTGGGGCACATGGGCCATCCAAAGCTGGCAGCTATAACTCATTCTAGCTAGGCACTGCCATTCAAATGATAACTGTATTGCCAAATCATTGGGTTATTCCAACCGTCCAGAAAGTAGGCTTTTTCTGTGAAATGTCTCCATTTATAAAACGTCATTGAGCCAGATAGGACAATTGTGTGGGCCATTGCTGGAATGGATGGGACCCTCAAAAAGAAACTAAAGAATTAAGAGTATTGAGGGATCCTGAGTTGGAGCCTGTCCAGTTTGACTCTCAGAACTAAACTCTTAATTTCTCTCTTCCTGAAGTTTCAACAGAGTTCTAACCCTTGTCCATGTTCAAAGTGTTGGATAGAGGAGTAGATAGTTATATGGGTAGATGGAAGAATGAAAGATGAATGATGAATGAATGGGTGGTTGGATGGATGGGTGGGTAGAGGGTGATGAATGAATGCATGGACTGATGGTCAGATAGATGAGTAAATAGATGAATGACGGATCCTCAATACCTCCAGGACCTTTGATCTAAAATGTCTCTTCCCTATTTAGATGTCATTGAAGCTTTATCAAACCCAATCCGATATGTGAACCTGATGGAGCAGAGAGCGAAGCAGTTGGCTGCTTTGACACTGGAAGATGAAGAAGAAGTAAAGAAAGAGGTGAGAGGGCGTTTTAATCTCATGTATAGCATTAAGCATGATTTCCACACCTACTTGCTGGCCTTGCCTAAGTAATATCTCACACCTTAGGAGAAGAAATAGCACAGTGGAACAACACTTTCATGGAGTTCAGAATCATGTCACAGAACATGTAGATGATTGGCTTAAATTTTTCACATTTCATTTCCTTTTGGCATTCTGTGCATCTTATCTTGTGATAAAAATTAAACTGTGCACATCTTGCTATTTCAGATGAAACTTCCTACGTGATTTCATGCTAATTAAAGGTGATGAAGGCACTTAAAAAGGAAGATAATCATCAAATCATTTAGTATTTCCCTTTGTCTTTATCACAATATGTAGGATTTTCAAGGTGCTTTTCTGATTTTTTTATAATACGTAAAATGTTTAACACAATACCTGGAAAACAGTATGAACCATAAAAGAGTCTACTATTATTATTACATGGTATATTTATGTATTATAATGTATGTCCTCCAGATAATTGATATAGCATTCTAATTAGATGTCACAATGCAAAGAATAAGGAAGGGTCTAAAAATAGTAAATATGAAATTTAAAAATCTAAAGCCTCTATGTAGACTGGCAGTCTTTTTCCTTTTTAAAAAGTGAACTATAACTTGATTATTGAGGACACTAATATTAAAAATAGTGATAGAAATTTGCTATTTTCATATTTTACTCAGAGGAAAAACGAGAAAAAACATAGGAATGTAGAACTATCAGTATGGGGGAAAAAACCTTGAAAATTGTTTTCATAACTGTAATAGTTATCCATTAAATAGTCCTTTTAAATAGTCCATAAAAGTTGATACTGTTCATTAAGTAATGTTTTTCTCATTTCAAAGTATTCTAGGTTTATTATACAAAATTTAAAACATAAAAATGAGAAAAGAAAACAACAAAAAAAATCAACTGTAATGCAAACACCAATCCACTCAGAGATAGCTGCAGTGAATGTGGGGCGTATACATAGCTAGCCTTTTTATGCACAACTGTTACTTTTCCACAAAATGGGATAATATTCACAGTCTGTGTTTTAAGTGAAAATAAAAGTATTAAATATCTCATTGTCCATGTCATTAAATGTTCTTCTGTGACGTGACTTAATGACTCGTAGCCTTCTATCATATAGCTCCACCATAATTTAATTACTAAGTCCCCAATTATTGGATATTTGCAATGCTGCACTATATTTTTTTTATATTTATGGGTACATAGTAGGCATATATATTATGGGGTGCATGAGATATTCTGATACAGGCATACTGATTTTTGTATGCTGATTTTTAATCCTGCAACTTTACTGAAGGTTCATCAGTTTTAAGAGTTTGTGGAGTCATTAGGTTTTTCCAAATATAAGATCATACCATCTGCAAACAGGAATAATTTGACGTTTTCTAATTTGTATGCTCTTTATTTCATTTTGTTATCTAATTGTTCTAGTTAGGATTTCCAGTACTATGTTGAATAAAAGTGGTGAAAGTGAGCATCCTTGTCTTATTCCAGATCTTAGAGGAAAGGCTTTCAGTTTTTCTTCATTCGGTTTGGTACTAGCTGTTCAACAGTTACATATGGCTTTCATTGTGTTGATGTATGTTCCTTCTATACCTAGGTGGGGTATAGAAGGTGGGTTTTTTTTTTAGGGTTTTATTATGAGGGATGTTGAATTTTATTAAATGCATTTTCAACAACAATTGAAATGATCATATGGGTTTTCTTTTCCTTCATTCTGTTGATATGATATATTACATTGATCAATTTGCATATGTTGAGCCATCCTTGCATCTCAGATAAATCCCACTTGGGAGAATAACAGCTCAGACCCTTACTTGTGGTGGGCAACTTCTATGTTACAATTCATGCTCCAGAGTGCCCTGTGGGATCAGTCTGAGGCTGCATTAGACTTACCTTCCTTCCTGTATTAACCTGCTTGCCTCACCTCCCTGCAGTTTTTTTCCTGAGCACATTCTCTCAGTTACTCATGTGCTCAAGAATCCTCATGTCCACTTCTGCTTCTAGGGAAACCAGCAATTCTAAGTAATTTGCTGTTTTATAAATAAATACAAGAATGAGTTCCCTTTCAGAATTAATTGCTTGGGAAATAGAATTTAAATATTTGGCAATAGTTACATCTTTCATTCTAATATTTCTTCAGTGATAATAGTGCTTTTTCTCTTTTCCATGGCCTTTAAAAGATTAAGACTAGAGAATTATATGAGTTTCTCATTTTACTCATATAAACATCAGTATGAAATTAGTTTCTCTCTTTGGAAATCTACCAAAAGCTCTCAAATTCTTTTCTCTTTTTACTGCTTTACTTAATAGTATATTTAAGAAAGTATAATTCAAGGTAAAGATAATTTACATAGATATAAATAAATCACTATTAGTAGCATTCTTCTCTAAATAGAAAATAGGACCCATAAGGTACGATGCATATTACCTGAGTGGCAAAGTTATCTGAATACCAAGCTCCTATGACACACAGTTTACCTATGTAACAAACCCACACATGTACTCAGGAACCTAAAATAAAAGTTAAAAAAAAAAAAGAAAACAGGAGCATCTTTTTTCAACTGGCTGTATTTTATTCTGTAAGAAATAGAGGTTAAAAGAAAGCATTTTCAAGTGAAATTACATGTATTTTCAGTATTTAGAAGAAATACTTTTTAGATTATCAACTTTAACCCATTTGTTAGCTATTGTCTCTAAGAAATAAGCACTTGCTTCAAGAGAACATTTCAACACTATCCTATTTCATCCCACTTTTTATATTGTCTGACTCACATGTTCTTGTGAGTGAGCTGAAATTTATCTAAAATTGTTTGCAAATATTAGCTGGGTGTGCTGACACATGCCTGTAGTCCCAGCTACTTGGGAGCCTGAGGCAGGAGAATCACTTGAGTCAGAGACAGAGACTGCAATGAACTATGAATGCACTACTGCACCCTAGCCTGGGCAACAGAGACCATGTCTCTTAAAAATAAATAATAAAATAAAATAAAAGTGTTTGTAAATATTCCCTGATTCAGTATATGGCCCCAATTCAATATAGCAATTGAGTTAAAGGTCTCATAATGGAACATTTTACTAATGGTGCCTCAGAGAGACCATTTCTGTAATGACTAGGGGATAAAGTCACTCTAAATAATGGGAGCCATAAGGCCTTTGAGATTGTAGGGCTCTTTTTACAAATTGGTGTCCTTTGAAAAACCTTATCTTTGCACCAAGTTATTTTAGGAGAATAAAACTTACAAAAATATAGAAGTAGAGTTTTAGGTCAATCTTATTTTTGTTTATCTTAAAGGTGATCAGAAAAGATTTTTAGAAATGTGTAATATTGTTTAAACTTGGACAGTATTTGGACGTTTTTTAGTTTGAGAAATAATTTTAGAGGCATTGAATCACATAGAGTCTATATTGGTCTAATAGAGAAAATATGATTTTTTTTCCTTTGACATGTCTAAACTCTTAACTGGCCTCATTTTTAAAACTCAAGATAAAAATTTATTTGCCCTTAACATGTAATATTAGGAAAGAAAAGACATTTCACACTTTGAACCCCAGTGTCTTTTATCTTGTCTTGGAATAATGTAAGTTTGTTTGAATGACGCCACTGAAAATAAGTAACCGGTTTTCTCTAAAGAAAATTCTATCTAGGACATGGCAGGCACTGGAGACACTATTTTAGCAGCAAAGACTTTTTTAGTATAATCATTTTAATGTGATGCTTCTAAAGGTCATTTCTGTTTGAACATTCAAAACTTCGTTGGACTGCAAAATATTATCAGATTTTTAATAGTCTTATAAATTATCTTCCAGAGTAATTTACAAACCAAATAGATAAGAAAGTAGAATTTTCCTCCATGATTTGAACATTAGACATTTATTTCAGATAAGGTAAAAATACATTATTCAGATTATATTGTACATATATTATGTGTACAATATATATTTAGGTTACATATTATCTGAATAATGGTTGGAAGTTAAGGAATAATAAGATTCATTATTGGATTTACTTTGTCTTTGTAAATTAAGAGGGGTAGATTAGTCCGGTTGTAGAATAAGAGCTGAATCCTAACAACATATAGCATTCACAGTTAATTCCTCTAAATAAAATGTCATGCAGAAAAATTTGAAAACATAGCAAACTAAAGAAACAAAATTTTAAAACCTTCTAATTCTGCAAATACTGTTAACATTTTTAATGTATATCCTTCTAGAATGTTTCCTATGTACATTTTGTTTGTTTGTTTTTTGAGACAAGTTTTGCTGTCACCCAGGCTAGAGTGCAATGGTGTGATCTCAGCTCACTGCAACTTCTGCCAGCCGGGTTCAAGTGATTCTCCTTCCTCAGCCCCCAAGTAGCTGGGACTACAAGCACCCACCACCAGGCCCAGCTAATTTTTGTATTTTTAGTAGAGACAGGGTTTCATCATGTTGGTCAGGCTGATCTTGAACTCCTGACCTCGAGTGATCCACCTGCCTCAGCCTCCCAAAGTGCTGCGATTATAGGCATGAGCCACCACATCTGGCCTCTATGCACATTTTAAAAAATATTTTTAAATGTTTTACAAACCGAATAATGTTATTACAGAGATGCCTAGTGAAATATCACAATAGCTTTTTTTTCTATTTGTAAAATACCTATAAAAGGAAAAAGTAAATAATGCATTTATTAGGAAATATGTGATAATAATGCCAAAATGCAATATTTGAACATGATTTTTTTAATGTTAGAGAAGTAAAAACAATATAATGGGCATTTACTGAGTGCTTACTATGTATCTGGCACTATATTGAGCCCTTTATTTTATTTTTCTTTTATCAAGACAGAGTCTCAATATGTTGCCCAAGCTGGTCTTCAACTCTCAGCTCAAACAATCCTCCCTCTTCCGCCTCCCAAAGCACTGAGATTACAGGGGTGATTCACCATGTCTGGCCATGAAGCTTTTACTGTATTCACTCACTTAAGTCTTCAAACATCTAGCTGTCCTAATTACCATTATTTCCATTTAACAAATGAAGAAACTAAGGCACTGAGGAGTTAAATTGCTTGCCCTGTGCCACACAATCAGTAAAGAAAGGAGTTAGGACTGAAACTCAGGCAATCTGGTTCTACAACTCATGTTCCACATCAGCATTTCTCCACATTAAGTGTGAAGACCAGGGCGTCATGATAAAATGCTGATCCTGATTCACTGGGTCTCAGGGGGGGCCTGGGACTCAGCCTCTCTAATAAGCCCCCAAGTGATGGGATACTGCTGGTCTTCGGAGCACAGTTTGATAGGCATCTTCAGCACACACACACACTACATCTATAACAAAGCTGTAATTTTCTGGTAACCTTTAGCAGGATGGGGCATTCATTCATCTTTCTGTCCTCCATAGCAGGTTACCTGAATGAGTGAGCACAGGATATAAGACCTTTACCTTAAATAGTAACATCCTTTGATTGAATTTTTGGTTTAATGTCAAGAATTCCCCCCTCCCCCCTGCTTTAATCACAGGATGTTGTCAGAACTTATTCTTCAGAAAGTTAGATTTCTGAATCAAACTGAACCCTTTGTGGGTTCTATTTGATTGGTTTGTGCATTGGCTGGCTGAAATACATATCACACAATTTGGAAGTCACAAAAGCTGTATTCATTTGCCAAGCATTCATTTCCATACTTGGGAAAGTTGTCATCTAAGACAGAGTACCTAATACTACAAACCTTACCCAGCCCTGAAGGCCAAATTGTCTAACTCACATGTTCTTGTGAGTGAGCTGAAATTTATCTAAAATTGTTTGTAAATATTAGCTGGGTGTGCTAACACCCGCTGTAGTCCCAGCTTCTCAGGAGCCTGAGGCAGGAGAGTCGCTTGAGTCTAGAAGGTAGAGGCTGCAATGAACTGCGAATGCACTACTGCACCCTAGCCTGGGCGACAGAGACCATGTCTCTTAAAAATAAATAAAATAAATAAAATTGTTTGTAAATATTTTCTAATTCAGTGTATGGCCCCAATTTGATTAGTTGAATAATGATATAATTTCACCAATAAAATAACCTGACATCGAAAAAATCCAAGGTAGTGTTTTCATAAGATTACAACATTTTACCCAAGGCCTTCAATACCATTTAATTATTCAAAACGGAAGCTCACTATTTCATCCACAGTTTAAGAACTTGACACTAAAATCAAAGATGAGATTTACAGCTCATTTTGGATTCTCTTTAAATAAAATTCTCCTCCTTCACATCTTCCTCCTCAAACAATAAATAAACAAGATAGAAACTGATAGAAACGATAGTTTATCAAAATCCCTGAACTTTAAAGTATCCAATACATTTAAAAAAAAAAAAAAAAAAAAAAGGTTTCCTTTAAATAATGACACCATCCCTTTCGTTTCTTCTATACTGTACAGATTTGGCTTTCACAACACACTTTCATTGGATGCCTTGCATAAAACTGAGTCCTAACTAAGAAAAATATAGTAATCCCCAATTTTAGAGAAGGGAACAATTGCTCATTATGGTAGAGTGATTTGGTGCCATCAATGGCCATAAGTTGAAGAACTAGGGTCTTTTTAAATAAGTATCAAGAAAAGACCATTTATTCACTTTAATTGAAACTAGTCAATGATTGGTTCAATTCAACTGCCTTTGCAAATATCCTCATAACAATTTCTAACATTTCAATGGATTCTAATGAGGGGCTTTGGATTCATCTGCCTAAAATAGGAAAGAATACATTAACTTAAATATCCATGTCATGCCCAATTATAAAACCATGGCTCTCAATTAATAATGAAGGTTTTCACTCTGCTTTAGTGCAGGAGTTCTCAAATTTTAATGTGCATACAGGAGTAGGAAATAGGCGAGGTATAGGTCAAAGGAAACAAAGCAGGAAATATGTAGGATGAACACTTTAAAAATCTAATGTACAGCATGAGGACTATAATTAACATTCGTGTATCGTAGTCATAATTTTTGCTAAATGAGTAGATTATAGCTGTTCTTGCCACAGGGGGAACAAAATGGGTAACTGTGAGACGATGGATATTTCTATTCATTCCCTTATAGTAACCATCTTACTTATAATATCATGTTGTATGCCTTGAATATATACAATAAAATTTATTTTTTAAAGGTACGTACAGATCACTTGAGAATATCGTTACAATGCAGATTCAGATTCGGTGGGTCTGGCATAGGTCACAAAACGCTGCATATTTAACAAGCTTCCAGGTGATGCTGATGGCCCATGGACCATATTTAGAGTAGCAGGGCTCTCACACTTTAGCATGTACCAGAATTACCTGGATGGCTTCCTAAAACACAGATTGATGGGCCTCACAGACAAAGTTTCTGATTCAGTAGGTCTGGGGTGGACCCAAGAACTTATATCTCTAACAATTTGCAGCAAAGCTAGTGCTGGTCTAGAGACCACATGTTAAGAACTGCTGCTTGGAAGTCCTGTATCTGTCTCTTGCAAGTGTGTGGCTCTCCCCAGATGAAACCCATTAATTCCATCCACTCTATAAATGCCAGCTTAATCACAGAAACCTGGGAAGGGCTCCAGGAGACACTTTTTTTTTCTGGGAATTATCCAGAATTTGTCCTGCGAGTGATTGACCATAGCCTTTGCCAAATGATTTGACTTAATTAATTTCAAAGATATATTTCCACAAAATTAATGTAAAGAGTTGTTGGATTTCTACCTAACTACCAAGAGTTTATTCCTTCTGATTTCTTTGGAAATGGTATCAAAACACTTCTAATAAATTTAAGTTGGCACATTAAGGTTTATATATGTAACACATATAAAAGGGTCAGCGGAGCTTTGTTCTTTTACCCTTTGGTAGCTTTCTGAATAACCTGCTGTTATTATTCATTAAATACAAACTTTTTACAAACAGCAGAAAGCAGCATCTTCACTCTTTTCATTCGTTGATTTATTCATTCAATTTTTTTTATAACATTTAGATGGGTCTTTACTTTCAGGACTTTGCCATTAATAGGATAGCTATTTATTGTGTACCAGCAGGAAACTAGATGTGAATTCATTCATTCATTCAATATATTTTAAAACAACAACAGCAACTATGTGTCAGTCACTCTGATGGCCTTTATATATGCAATGCTGAGGAAAATCAGATACTCTATAGCCTCTACAACCTGGAGAAGGAGAGTAACAGTAATAAAATTTGTACATCTATATGTAAAATTGCAGCTGTTACCGATGTTCAACAAAATAATACCATGTGAGTGCTGATGATTCCTTTATAAGATAACGCAGCCATGCTGTGTCAAGATTCACTTGAATCTGTATTCCAATTACTGCTGGAAGAACTTGCTGGACATTAACTTGCTGGACAAAGTACTTTTGCTGCAAAACACCAAAAGTACTTTACTCAGTGTTAATGAAAAAGCTCCGAATACTGAAGTTAACAGATGAATTTATCTGGCTCATTAAAGCTGTCTTTTGCTTCTAACTCACCCTGGTAGACTCTTCAAAATTAGGAGTTTTGACATATTTCATTATAAAAAATTCTAAGCTAACATTGAAAGAGCTGTACAGGGAACACCTATATATCAGCCACCTGGATTTCATAATTAAAATTTTGATACATTCACTTGATCACATATAAATCCCTCTATCCATTTATCAATCCATGTTGGTACAATATGATACATTTTAAAATAGGTTGCAAACATTAGTATACTTCACTCCTAAACACTTGGGAGTGCATAAAGAAGGACACGGTTTTTAAGAATAATTCTTGATTTCTTAGAAATATGAGGCAGATACATTATCTAATTTCATTCAACTAATAGAAATGTAAGGTACAAATTGTACACATGTTTGAAGAAGCTCCTCCTTAAGGGAAAGGCTGGCTCTGACAAAGCCACTTTCTGACCATATTTGTCCTGAGTGGAATGGATTTCTGCATGATGAAATTATGAGACTCACCCACAATATGCTGGGAAAAACTGATGACCTTGCCCCTGATCCATGTGGTGCCCATCCAAAGCAAGAAGCTGTCATCCTAACCAGCTACAGAGAAGGAACTGCACTCTTTAGATGACTCAGACAAGGAAAGCATGGTCCCACCTCTAATAGCCTAGTCACACATCTGATATTTAAAAGACCCTTTACCTACCATATTAACCATTCAGTGAAATCCTCCAAATCCTAATTCTCTGCTGCTCAATCATCAGATAAAATTTTCAATGCCCAGGATGGAAATCTTTTCAACCAGCACATCAAATGGCTTTTCCTCCTTCTATAAAACTTATAAAAATGACATTTTCAGTTAACCTTTTACTGGTCCACCTATATTCTATTTTCAAAGATGTTCTGCTCATTTTGGAGCTAAGAAGCGTATAAATTCTTTTCATATTTAACAGTCAAGTTAGGTGTATTTTGAAGAAAAATATATCGCAATGATTTAATTTGGCCACTAGATGGCAGGAACTTACCTCTGTGTTTCATTCTGCACTTTTTTTCACTACCCAGCTAAGCAAAATCTACTTAAT
Source organism: Cacajao melanocephalus (assembly GCA_963573385.1). Classification (NCBI taxonomy): domain Eukaryota; kingdom Metazoa; phylum Chordata; class Mammalia; order Primates; family Pitheciidae; genus Cacajao; species Cacajao melanocephalus. The sequence goes on from CAUYLG010016250.1 coordinate 52,491, forward strand.
CCACCTGAAGTACTACTACTTTCTGAACTTTCTTTCCTTGATATTTGCTTAATTGAAATTTAAGTCTTTGAACTAAATTAACAAAACTGACATTTCTAGTTTCTGCTTCTATCACAATTTCCAGTACCAGGTTTTTATTCACTCATAAAAACGAATAATGGGGGAGAAATAAAGCATCAACTTCTGCTGATTCTCTTGAGTGGGATAAGGAATTTGGTTTCTGCACCTTGGCTTACAGATCAATATAGTGGGAATTATTCGATCTTTCAATCAGAATATCAGAAAGTTCAATTTTATTATTGCACTCCTATAGGTGCTTTTTTCATTTTCCAGCCGTTGTTTTGCTTAACTTATTGAACTTTGTATATACTTTTTTAGTGTAACAGGGTAGTTTTTTGAGAATTATGTTTACATGTACACATCTCTATCTCAGCAGCAAGTTAAGTTATTATTACGGTTCCTTAGTCTGCTGTTATTGTAGAGTGGACTGCTGCAGTAGAAAAATTTAGTCTTTAGATATAGTACATATTCAAATACTCATTCAGTTTCCTCTGTGGCCTCTGGCAAGTTACATGACTTTTAATAAAATTTTCAGTAAAGATTTCTAATAACACCTCTTTTTTTTCTTTTTTTTTTTTTTTCTCTATAATGGGACTGTGAGTCTTGCCTACACTGACTGGCTGTGGAAAAGCTGTTGTATATGACAGTGTCTAACCCAGAAAGATCTCAGCCGCTTCTAATTGTAGTCTCCATTTGGCAAATGTAGTCCATTAAAATTTGTATCTACAGGCCAGGCGCAGTGGCTCACGCCTGTAATCCAGCACTTTGGGAGGCCGAGGCAGGCAGATCACTTGAGGTCCAGAGTTCAAGACCAGCCTGGCCAACATGGTGAAGCCCCATCTCTACTAAAAATACAAAAACTAGCTGGGTGTGGTGAGGCACATCTATAATCCCAGCTACTGGGGAGGCTGATGCAGGAGAATCACTTGAACCCAGGAGGCGGAGGTTGCAATGAGCCAAGATCACGCCACTGCACTTCAGCCTGGATGACAAAGTGAGACTCTCTCAAAAAAAAAAAAAATTGTATCTACAGCCCTTAGCAAAAAAATTTAGACATCAGTCACGTGCATTTGTCATTACAGAATCTTACTTAACTCAGGTGTCCCCAACCAGTACTGGTCCATAGCCTGTTAGGAACTGAGCCGCACAGCAGGAAGTTAGTAGCAGGTGGACAAGGAGCAAAGCTTCATCTGCATTTACAGTTGCTCCCCATCACTCACATTACCCCCTAAGCTCCACCTCCTGTCAGATCAGCTGCAGTATTAGATTCTTATAGGAGTGCGAACCCTATTGTGAACTGCGCATGCAAGGGATCTAGGTTGTATGCTCCTTATGAAAATCTAATGCATGATGATCTATGACTGTCTCCCATCACCCCCAAATGGGACGATCTAGTTGCAAGAAAACAAGCTCAGGGCTCCCACTGATGCTACATTATGGTTAGTTGTATAATTATTTCACGATATATTCCAATGTAATCATAATAGAAATAAAGTACACAATAAATATAATGCTCTTGAATCATCCTGAAACCATCCCCCCCATAAGTTCCTCTCCCCACTGGTCCATGAAAAAATTATCTTTTATGAAACTGGTCCTTGGTGCCAGTAAGGTTGGAGACTGCTGACTTGACTCGTATGTAAAATTTGTCTTCAGAAAATCATAAGAGGCCCCTGGCAAGAGTCAGACTATGCAAGGATCTCCAAATTCCTTAGCCCAGTATTTAACATCCTTGTTACTGACCCTCTTCTCTATGCCTTTGCTTGGCCACTGGGGCAAGAAGGTGAGGAGCTGTGGGCTGCAGACTAGTTGGCTCCTGGCCCACCGAGTTCCTAGCACAGCCCTGTCCCTTCAGCATTGCTAAGGATGCATGGCTCGCTCTTGCCCCATCTCAGAATTCCAGGCAAACTCTGCTCCTCCTGGCAGAGGGTACAGATTGGCAGCTTTTGGGCCAAATGCAATCTGAAGATATGCTCTGTTTGGCCTCTCAGTGACTGGAAACTGGGAGAGTTCACTCAAAAATTTAGTTTTTCAGTTTTTTTTCAAAACCTGGGCAAAAGAGTCTTAAAATGAACAACAGCAACTGCCCCATTTACAGGCTCTCTCTCTCCTGCTCTGGTCATGACCTCACTTTGCCCTATTGCATTAAATCTGGTCAACTTCACTGGTTTCTATCATTTCCATTAACTGCCCGTTGTTCTACAGTGTGAATAGTATCCCTGGCGGTTGTGTCCCTAGAGTGACGCAGTCCACTCTACATAAAGACATCTCCAGCTGTGACCCCTGGACAAAGCATTTCTCCAAAACCTAATTCAAAGTCGAGCACCAACCCTTGGTGACCCCTTCATCCTCAGTTGCAACCATAAAGTATTTGCCTGAATGTTTACATAACATCTGCTTTTTAAAAGTATCTTTGATTTTATATATTATGTCCCTTTTTGGAAGGTGGAGCCTTCATCTCACATGCCCTTGATAAGCAGAGGTTTATATTTTCCTTTACTTGACTCAAACTGACAATTGAACTTGGTTTCCCAAGGGCATACAGCTACATGGAGTATCTCAAAACCTGATACAAAGCTAAAAATAAACTCGTTGGATCCAGTTTGAATGCACCTCCAGCCTAACACCTCAAGACACTAATGCTAATTGCCAAGAAAAATAAAAGCCACCATTATTACTTTCACAGAAACTGTTTTTCCCTAACTTCCATTCTTTTCTCCATCAAAATTTTCTTTATCCTTTCTCAGAGGGCTAATTTTAGTCAGCTGTCACATTGAGAAGAATCTGGTTCATTCCCCACATGGTTTTAGAAACCAACTTGGATATAGTAGGGAAGGTCAGATCCCCATGGAACAGGGATATCTTCCTACCTTGTTTTTAAAGCAGCTGAGCGTGGTAACTGTGGGCACCCTCTTCAGCTGGGAGGCCAGGAAAGCGTTACCCCTGCTGTATTTAAGCCAAAGAACCACCCACTGTGGGTATATAGGCCCCATGTAGTCAAATCTAGGTTTTCAAGGGAAGCAAGAAATCCATTGTTTCAATGTAAAATCACCTTAATTAAAAGATTTGGCAGCATTGGTTGAGCCAAAGAAAATGCATCCATGCACTCCATTGGGACCATGAGTTTCCAGTCTGCAATGTCTTGCTGAACAAAACATACACAGTCCTTTCTCTTTGTATATAATTCTAGGGAGAATTATTCTGATAGATATAACTAAATAGTGTGACCATACCAGCACTTACGCACCAGAAGTAGCCATTTTTCAAAAGAAAGATTCTGCCCTAGTGAGCTATACAGGCTGCCCAGGTTACTTGTTTAGGCTCCTGTATCCCCTAACTGATGTCCAGCCATTGCTACTAAGGGCTCTTCCAGCACTGAGCTGGCCGTAGTAACCAAGCAGGGATGATTTGTTGAATTAAAATAAGTTCTGCTATCACTTAATGCAGTTTTGGAAGATGCTTAGGAAACAGATTAAAGGCCACTGGTGACAATCAGCGTCACTATTTTCACTCTTATCTTTTTATAAAAATGTTATAGGACAATTTTTCATCTGTAATGACGTTCCAAAATGTCACAATGTTGGGCTCCAAATGACTTCTGGGAAACTATATTTCCTAATGTATTTTTAAAATATGCTACAAAGTAGAACATCGGGATAACATCCTTGTCAGTAAAACCTGCCAGGGACTTGGAAGGCAATCCTGATAAAGAGTTACAGAGAATTTAGCACATTGAAAAGCAACATTAAAAGAGTATGGAGGCAATTATTTTATAAGGATCAGCATTTATTCAACAAATACTTTTAAATGTTTACTCTGTATAGGGTATAGTGAATTAGCTGCTGGAGGGCGCTGAGTGAAGATTTCACGTTTCAGTGCATTTGTTATCATTATTCATTGGTAATATTGCACAAGCTTAAATGTTTTGTTTCATTTTGTTTGTTTTATGTCAACATGAATAACAAACAGAGAGATGCTCTCCAAAAGGAAATAATTAAATAATATTATGTGCATAGTCAGGAAGGGAAGAAAGACAAAGGTTTTTGAAGGATAAATGAGGAGGATTACGTAACTGTTTTGAGATGATTATCCTTAGCTACAAGGATCAATAACAAGAATGACATCAGTCCAAGGTTGGACAGGCAGTTGCTGAGATGTCCTCACAGAAGTATTTTTTTGTGTCACATTGCTGTGGCCTTTGTACCAGGTGATGGTTTTTGCAGTCTTTTGTGATAGCTTTTCTTATCAGGCATTTATGTGTGAGAACCTTCTCTTTATGACATTCCCGGCTCTTTTGGCCAGGCTTTTGGGGTTTTTTGTTGTTGTTTTAATATAAGGGACTCCATTTGGATTCTGACAACGTTCACATTATTTAACCTCCACATATTTACTCTGTGCCAGAAGCACTTCTAAGCACTTTATAAATATTAACTTATTCAATCATCTAAACAATCTCACAAGATAATATTATGATCCCCAATACACATGTCTTCGTCTATAATGATAAAGAAATTGAAGCACTGAAAGTTAAGTGAACTGCCCAAAATCACACTGCTGGTAAATTGCAAGGCCAGAATCTGAACCCAGGCAAGCTGCACTCCAAAATGTGTGTTCTTATCCATCACATCAATTAGCTCATTCTGTAAAACAACCCCAAACTTGGCAGCTTATAACATCAACCAGTTATTATTTTTCATGCATGATCTGGTCATTATCTGGTCAGCTGGGCAGGTCTGCAGATCCAGACCAGACTCACAGACTCAGCTCATCTTAGCCAGGCTCACTCATGTGTAAGTGCTCAGCTGGGGACTGGCTGGTCCAGGACATAAGGATGACTCAGCTCTCCTCCAGAAGAGCTGGATGAGAGACAAGGATGACTCAGGTCTCTCCTCCTCCATTGCTATAACAGGGTCCTGAGAAACAGTGGAAAAATTTGCAAGGGCCTTTTGTATCAAATTTTCTACCCCCGATTGACCCAAGTAAATCACATGGTCTGGTCCAGAGTCACAGTGGAAGGACACCACCAACGGGCATAGACATAGGTTGGTGTAAAAATTGGAGTCTTTAATACAATTGTCTCCCATACTCATGGCTCAGCACTCTGTTGTTTTAACCCTGCTTTCCAGGCAGTATCAAATTTTATATTTCCAACTCCAGAAGAATTGTGAAGATGCTGCAGAATATAGCCTTGTTGATTTAGGAAGGCTGGAAAAGACTAAAAAGAAATGTGGAAAATGAAAGAATGTTTATAATTTTAGGCTGATCCTGGAGAAACACCATCAGAGGCTCCAAGTGAAGCAAAGATGACTCCAGCAGAAAACGGGGTGAATCACACTACATCCCTGACGCCCAAACCACCCTCCCAGGCTCTCCACAGCCAGCCAGCTCCAGGTAAGCCATCTGGAAAGAGCTGGACAACATGAGCAAGATCCTTCAGTTCATTAGTGCCACTGAAGGAAGTGTTGTGATGTGGGTAGCTAAAGCATCAGGTGAGGAAAGATGCATGGACTTAGGAGGTGCTCCATCAATGTGCAATCAATGAATGAAGGCCAGAAGAGATTCATACATGCTTATCTGGCTCTCCAGATAACTTATGAAGCCACAACAAAAAATCACCCAGATTTCCTGTGTCCTTTTTTAGTGATGAATTATGATCCATCTGCTGGCACAGTCTGAGTGGAGTTCTCCAAGCAGCTTATAAACAATCATGCCTTAGAAGTGCATTCTTGAGGTCAGGCACCATGGCTCACACCTGTAATCCCAACGCTTTGGGAAGCCAAGGCAGGAGGATCATGAGGTCAGGAGATCAAAACCATCTTGGCTAACATGGTGAAACTCCATCTCTACTAAAAATACAAAAAAAATTAGCTGGGTGTGGTGGCACACACCTATAGTCCCAGCTACTCAGGAGGCTGAGGCACAAGAATTGCTTGAACCCAGGAGGTGGAGGTTACAGTAAGCTGAGATTGCACCACTGCACTCCAGCCTGGGCAACAAAGCGATACTCTTTCTAAAAAAAAAAAAAAAAAAAAAAAAAAAAGTTCATTCTTAGTCCTGTTTCATTAATTCTTTGCCAAGGGCTCCTTTTCCTCTTTCCCCGACTTTCTTTCAACATCCTTGAGTGTCTGCCATGAGCTAGGTGCAGGACACATTGCAAAGCCTTTCACATGGATCATTTCAATTCCCCACTCCATGCCAGACCCAAAGAGTAGATTCTATCATTGACCCCATTGTGCAGCTGAATAAGCTGCCATTTTCAGGTGGTAAAGTACTTATTGAAGGCCACAGAACCAGGGAAGAGTGTAGTCAGGACTGACATATTTCCCTATGATACTAACATTCTTGCTTTTAGCTCCTATATTCCAACCAAAGCCAGGCTCATGCCTCATTTCTAAAAAAAAAAAATCCTTTGATTTGTAGACAGCTAACTTTGACATTTAATCTTAGGCAGCTTTATGTAACTCTTCCTGGTGCATATGTCCTGTTTACCCCAGTAGATGGGAGGCTTCCTAGGATAGACTTCAGTTTGATGCTTCCTCTGTACATCACAAGGTGCTGAGGAATAGCATGGACCTGATAATTTCTTGTCCAATTGGTTAATAAAGTAAGTAAAAAGGAACAGAATTTCCTTCCATGAAGGTGTGGAAAGGAGCTCCTTTCTTTGTCATATGAGGTCAGGGCAGCAATTGATCCAGATGTTTTATTTAGGGTGGAAGGGTATATCTCATGGGGGAGGATGAGAATTTTAAAAGAACAAATTATATTTAATTTCTATCAGACATGCTTGAACTGCTTTTTAAAAGGTTGCTGGCCAGGTGTGGTGGCTCATGCCCATAATCCCAGCACCTTGGGAGGCCAAGGCAGGCAGATGACTTGAAGTCAAGAGTTCGAGAACAGCCTGGCCAACACGGTGAAAACCAGTCTTTACTAAAAATACATGTTAGCCTGGCATGGTGGTGCATACCTGTAGTCTTAGCAACTCAGAAGACTGAGGCGAGAGAATTGCTTGAACCCGGGAGATTGAGGTTGCAGGGAGCTGAGATCATGCCACTGCACTCTAGCCTGAATGACAGAGCAAGAAGCCATCTCAAAAAAAAAAGTTGTCAATAGTAAGAAGATGACTTAATTATGAACAAGAAGTAAATTTTCAAATAAAGAGTTTTATATACCGAATACAAATATCTTGAGTGCTTCTGAAATATAAATCCATCATTTAAGTATGTGAGTAAAGAGTCATGTGTTCCTGAAAGTAAAAGAGAATGTAGCATTTTCACATTTAAGTTTTTTTAACTTGATATTTTGGAAAAATTTGACTTGCAGAAAACTTGTGTGTGTGTGTGTGTCTATATATATATATATATATATATATATATATATATATAATTTTTTTTAAGAGACAGAATTTCACTCTGTTGCCCAGGCTGGAGTGCAGTGGCACAATGTTGGCTCACTGCAACCTCCACCTCCCTGGTTCAAGCAATTCTTATGCTTTAGCCTCCTGAGTATCTGGGACTACAGGCGTATGCCACCACGCCCTACTAATTTTTTTTTTTTTTGTATTTTAGTAGAGATGGGGTTTCACCATGTTGCCCAGGCTGGTCTCAAACTCCTGAGCTCAGGCAGTCCACCCACCTTAGCCTCCCAAAGTGCTAGTATTACCAACATGAACCACCACACCCGACCAGAAAACACGTTTTAAATGGCAGAGAATACATTGCAAAAACAGCCTTCCTTTCCCCTAAAGTTAACATATCATGGGATCATGGGGCAATCATGAAAACCAGAAAATTAACATTGGCACAATACTCTGACCTGAACTGCACACCTTATTTGGGCTAACCTGCTTTCCGCTAATGTCCTTTTACTCTTCAAGATTCCAACTCAGGATCCCACATTGTATTTTATTGTCATGGTTCCTTAGTCTCCTTTCATCTATGGCAGTCCCACAGTCTTTCCTGTCTTTCATAACCTTGGTACTTTGGAAGAACTCCAGTCAGTTATTTTGTAGAATGTCCCTCAGTTTGGATTGGTCGGATGTTTCCCCATGATTAGGTTGAGGGCATGCATTTTGACAAGAGCACCACACAAGTGATTCTCACCCTTCTCAATGCATCACATCACGGGTATATGATGTTGCTGGGTCTTATTACTGATGATGTGAGATCGCTTGGTTAAGGTGGTTTCTCCACTGAAAGTTATTTTCCCCTCTTAGATAAATTGGGACAACTACTTTGAGGCTATGCATATATCCTGTTCTTCCTTAAACTTTTACTTACTGATTTTAACTTCACCAATGGATCTTTCCTGCAACAGTTATTACTGCCTAGTGGTCAACATTTGACTTTTATTTTCATTTTTATTTTATTTTTTTGAGACAGAGTTTCGTTTTTGTTGCCCAGGCTGAAGTGCAATGGTGCAATCTCAGCTCACTGCAACCTCTGCCTCCTGGTTCAAGCGATTCTCCTGCCTCAGCCTCCTGAGTAGCTGGGACTACAGGCATGCACCATCACACCTGGCTAATTTTGTATTTTTAGTAGAGATGGGGTTTCACCATGTTGGTCAGGCTAGTCTCGAACTCCTGATCTCAGGTGATCCACCCACCACAGCCTCCCAACATTTGACTTTTAAAAGGCCACTTGTCATTCCTGATTTTTCCAGAAGGTGGCAATAGCATTGCCTAAACCGAATTTGTTTTGCTTCCAAGTGGGTGTCTTTTCTCTTTTCTCTCCCTGTAAATGGAGCATATAATATCACTTTTTTTTTTTTTTTTTTTTTGAGACAGAGTTTCACTCACCCTGTCCCACAGGCTGGAGTGCAGTGGTACAACCTCAGCCCACTGCAACCTCCACCTTCTGGCTTTAAGTGATTCTCCTGCTTCAGCCAACCAAGTAGCTGGGATTACAGGTACCCGCCATCACACTCTGCTAATTTTTGTGTTTTTAGTAGAGACTGAGTTTCCCCATGTTGTCCAGGCTGGTCTCGAACTCCTGACCTCAAGTGATCCACCTGCCTCAGCCTCCCAAAATGCTGGGATTACAAACTTGAAGCACTGCACCTGGCCTAATGTCACATTTAATTAGGTTTGTCTCAAAGCTACAAATGAAGATTTTTTAGGAATAATTTTTATAAAGAATTTCTCCCACAATTTGTCATTTCTCTGAAAAGAGATTTAGATTCAAGGCCCAAATATTTTTGTTTGCTTTATTTGTTTACAGGAAGAATAAAATTTTAAAAGTTGAAGAAGGCTATTTATATTATCTTTTCTATTACAGGTTCTGTAAAGGCACCTGCCAAAACAGAAGATCTTATTCAGAGTGTCTTAACAGGTAATTGCCACCCTTTCCCCCCATGGAATTAAGCAGCTGAGTATTACACAGTGGAAATATTTAGAGGAGAGGAAATTTTCATTCATATCTGAAAAATAACATTATTAATATTTCTTCTTCTAAAAATCTACAGATGTACACTATTAGTTTAGTCTATGTGATATGATATAATCACAGAGAAGCAGCCATACTTTGTAGTTAGAACCCTACTGGCATAAACATAACGTAGTTTCACAAGATAGCTATTTCACCATCAGAGAATAGTTTCATGTTGGAAATGTATCCCAGTGAACAGGAATGCCTGTCTTCCCAAATTGCCAACAAACTATATTTTAGATATGCGGAATATGACCCATTTGTGACCATAAAATGTACAGTGATAAGAACTATGATACAGTTTGGAATTATTTTATATTTGGTTAGTCACATAAGCTAATGGAACTAAAATTGGTACAAGCTTTGTGCAGTACAATTAGCAGTATGTAGTGGAATCTTAAAAATATGTATAATACTTGGCTCAATATACAACAGAAATGTACACACAGGTTCACCAAAAGCAGCACCATTGATAAGGGCCAAATATGGAAACAACCCAATCTCCATCAGCAGTGGGGTAGGTAAATAAATTGCATTAAATTCCTAGCATAGAACAGGAGACAGCTGCAGGAATAAATAAACTACAGTCACACACAACAACATGGATAAAACTCAAGCATAATGTGGAGGGAATAAAAGCCAGACACAAAAGAGCACGTTCTGTAGGATTCCATATAGAGCAACTTCAAAGACAAAACTAATTCATGCTATAGAAACCTGGATCTGGAATATATTTCCTGGGAAGCAGGAACCAAAAAGGAAAGCTTCTAGGATGCTGGCAAAATTTTTATTTTGACCTGAGTGATAGATATTGAGGCTTATTGACTTTGGGAAAATTTACAAGCTATACATTTATGATTTATGTACTTTGATGTGTGTATTTGTATTTCATCAAGAAAAAGTGCATAAAATATGCATAGAAAAATTACTTGAGGAAAGTATTAAAAGAAAACGAAACGTGGGTTTTTTGGGGTTTTTTCTTTGTTTTTGAAATGGCGTCTCGCTCTGTCACCCAGGCTAGAGAGCAGTGGCGCAATCTCGGCTTACTGCAACCTTTACCTCCCAAGTTCAAGCGATCCTCCTACCTCAGCCTCCCAAGTAGCTGGGACTATAAGTGCGTGCCACCATGCCTGGCTAATTTTTGTATTTTTAGTAGAGACGAGGTTTTGCCATGTTGGCCAGGCTGGTCTCAAACCCCTGACCTCAGGTGATCCACCCACCTTGGCCTCCCAAAGTGCTGGGATTACAGGTGTGAGCCACTGCACCCAGCCCAACAAAACGTGTTTTTAAAAGATTTCGTTTCATGGGAAACAATACCATATTAATGCATAAAACAAGAGACAGAAGTGTTCCCAGAACATGATTTCAGTGTTATTTAAAAGTATGTAAATGAATGGCCATAAAGGCAATGGTCTGTACTAATACACTAGCTGTGATTATCTATTGGTGGCTTATTTATAAATGATATTTGTGTCTTTATATAAGTGGACATTACCTTTATACTTAAGAGCATATTCTAAGGAACAGCCTCTCATCTACAGACTTTTTAAATGTCATAATTGATGTGGATTTCTTTCTAATCACAGGTTAGAACATCTAGAGCTTTATTTCCAAACTGCCTATAACTGATATGCTGTAAACCACTTTTAAAGAAATAGAATTGAATCTACCACCAAGAATGGAGCAATTCCTTGGGATTATAAATTCTTAATGTAATAACTTATTATACAACCATAATGAGTCAATTTGGGCCTGAGGGAAACCATTAAATAAGTGTACCTGGTTTTCTCCACAGCCTCATTCTCAAAAGAAATCCAATGTCAGGAGAATAGACACAGTATAAGAAAAGGAAACATATTTCTATTGCTTAAAGACATTAACATTTAAGAACATGAATTATTATTCTAGTTTCTATGCTTAATCACTAGACATCTTATTTTTTATTCAGATCTCTTGTTATTCACAGCATATATTATTTCTGAATCTCTTGATAATTTTAAATATTTATGGTAACATTTTTTTGTTCCCAGAAGAAGGCTATTCAATTCAAAGCATGGAAACATATGAACTATGACTTGATCTAGGTCCAAATAAATGATAATTCACTGAAGTTAAGATACCATCAGTTGTAAGGCATTCCATGTTGATGTATTGCTAAAAAAGAAAATCACTGACCAACTGTAATACCCTACCAACCATAAGATGCATCTTGATTTCAGAAATAATTAACATATTTTAAAAATATATATTCTAGATTTATTGAATATATCTGTAAAATACATTATTATTTTTTTTTTTTTTGGACAGAGTCTCACTCTGTCGCCCAGGCTGAAGTGCAATGGTATGATCTCAGCTTTCTGCAATCTCCACCTCCCATATTCAAGTGATTCTGTGCCTCAGTCCCCCAAGTAGCTGGGACTATAGGTGCCCACTACCACGCCCAGCTAATTTTTTATTTTTTTATGTATTTATTTATTTTTTTAGATAGAGTCTCACTCTTTCACCCAGGCTGGAGGGCAGTGGCGCAATCTCGGCTCACTGCAATTTCCGCTTTCCGGGTTCAAGCAATTCTCTTGCCTCAGCCTCCTGAGTAGCTGGGATTATAGGCATGTGCCACCATGCCCAGCTAATTTTTGTGTTTTTGGTAAATATGGGGCTTCGCCATGTTGGCCAGGCTTGTCTCAAAATCCTGAACTCAGGTGATCCACCCGCCTCAGCCTCCTAAAGTGCTGGGATTACAGGCATGAGCCACTGCACCCATCCCAGAATGTTTTAAGGTCAGGATCCATCACATTAAAAACTTTCTCAGCATGGGATAAAAAAGAATCAGCCAGGCACGGTGACTTATACCTGTAATCCCAGCACTTTGGGAAGCCATGGAAGGCAGATCACTTGAGTCCAGGAGTTTGAGATCAGGCTGGCCAACGTGGCGAAACCCCGTCTCTACAAAAAAATACAAAATAATCAGTGTTGGCACATGCTTCTAATCCCAGCTACTTGGGAGGCTGAAACATGGAATCACTTGAACCCGGGAGATAGAGGTTGCAGTGAGCTAAGATCACATCACTGCACTCCAGCCTGGGCAACAGAGTAAGACTCTTCTCAAAAAAGGAAATAATAATAATAATATAGTAATGTGGGCTGCTAGGAAGCCTCTGATGACTGTGCAAATTATATTAAGAGATCTTCCCTGGAGACACTTTTCTGCTATATGCTGCTGTGATAAATGTACAAACCTGAGATGTTTATGCTGTAAATGGTACCCTTTAGAAATGGTGCTGTGGAACCTGCAGTTATTTGCTAAGCCTCCACAGTCACAGTGCCAGAAACTGGGTTAAATACTTTCCGTGAGTTCTTTTATTTCATCATCTTAACAACCCTATAAAGTCGTAGAAGTATTATAATCCTTATAGCAATGCTATTGGTGCCCTGCCCAGATTCCTTGTGCGGCTGGTGCAACCGTCTCCTGGCTGTGGTAAGGGTTGGCTGCTAACAGCTCATTATTTCCCCTTCTCTGCAAAATTGCTCTCAACCGAAAGGAAGACCCCTCTCCAGATGGTTATGCCTCCCTGCTCTGGCTGTCCCAAATATGTGAGAAGCTCACCTTCTTCCCTAAAGGTGAGACCAGCTCAGTGGTACAACTCACACTCCAGAGCTTCCCATGGGATCAGGCAGAGGCCAGACTCCATTCTTCTGCGATCACACCCTTGCTTAGCTGCCCAGTCTGCTTCCCTAGCTCCTCTACTCTGAGAGTCCCTCAGTAAAGCATGTGCACCTGAATCCCCATCTTGCACTCTGTTTCTAGGGAACCCAAACTAAATATATATGTGTGTGTATATATATATATATATTTATTTTTTTCAAATGAACCAACTGGGTCTCTGAGAAGTTTAGGAACATAGTTGCAAAGTTAGCAAGTGATAGAGCCAGACTGGAACCCAGATATATCTGACATCAAAGCTTTGCTCTTAGACTCCAGCTGGGCAAGATCAAACATTTCTTCCAAGAAGGTGACCGCTCCTCTTTCTGTCTGGACTTTCAGTCTTCCCATTCCCTTAGCTTTCATATTCATTTGTTGCAGAAGTGGAAGCACAGACCATCGAAGAGCTAAAGCAACAGAAATCATTTGTGAAACTTCAAAAGAAGCACTACAAAGAAATGAAAGACCTGGTTAAGAGGCACCACAAGAAAACCACTGACCTTATCAAAGAACACACTACGAAGTATAATGAGATTCAGAATGACTACTTGAGAAGGAGAGCAGCTTTGGAAAAGACTGCCAAAAAGGACAGTAAGAAAAAGTAAGTTTAATGAATATTTTTGGTTAGTTTCATAGCATGAAGAGTCGTTAACATGGATTTTTAATGTTTTAGATCATATTTTTACACTGTACCATGACAAGAAAGCCACCTAACTTCCTCCATTCTCCACAGCTCTTGAGGTAGCTTGGCTCAGATTTTCTTGTGGATTGAATTTTTTTTTATTTGACCAAATTATGAGGATAAATATGCAGGAAGTCCTCCCATGAGGCTAGCCTGTGGTCCCAATTCCAATTAGCTAAATTCCTATATTACAGCTGCCAATCTCGTGGGTATGAGACTTTGCCTTGTGTACCTAGGACCTAGTTGGAGAGGCAATTGTTCTTTTTTTGAGACAGAGTCTTGTCCTGTTGCCCAGGCTGGAGTGCAGTGACCTCATCTCAGCTCTACCTTCTGGGTTTAAGTGTTTATCGTGCCACAGCCTCCCTAGAAGCTGGGATTACAGGCATACACCACCACATCTGGCTGGTTTTTTTAAAATTTATTTTTAGTAGAGATGGGGTTTCACCAGGTTGCCCAGCTGGTCTTGAACTCCTGGCCAGGTGATCTGCCTGCCTCAGCCTCCCAAAGTACTGGGATTACAGGCATGAGCCACCACGCCCAGCCACAACTGTTCTTTTAGAAAAGAGAAGCTGATTATCCTTTGCTACCCTGTCTGAAATCCATAATACCCTACACAGGAGACTCCTATGTTTGGGCCTGGGTGTCCACAGCCCCATGTACCCAGACCTTGATGGTGAGAAGCATCTCTCACACATTCACTCAATTAATATTTATTGAGTGCCTACGTGTCCTGGAGATGCAGCAATAAGCATGACCTACCCAGTCATCATCTCAAATAGCTAACATGGTAAAGTGGGAAACGTGAGCAATAAACAACAGACACACAGCATAATCTCAGGTTGTGATGAGGACTATTGAGGAAAGAAAGAAATAGGACTATGGGATAGAGAATGATTGGAGACGGGAGATCCCTTCTGACATGGTGATCTGCAATAAGGTGACATGGAAAGAATAAAGCCTGGTCAGCTATGCAAAGAACTAGGGAGACTTATTCCAGGCAAAGGAAATGGGAAGTGCAAAGGCCGTGAGGCAGGAAAAAATGAACTCGTTCCAGGAACAGTAAAGCTGGCAAAGTGAGTAAAACATAGTAAACCATGAGAGGAGGGAAACAGGATGAGATCAGAGAAATAGGGGAATCCCACTGCTAGGTTCTTCAGAGCTGGAGCAAGTGACAGTTCAAAATGTATAGAACGTGCAATAAGATTCTACTGAAGAATGAAATTGACATGGTGAAATTTAAGTCTCAGAGAAATGACTCTAGCTGCTGTGTGGAAGAGGGACCCTCAAACTATGCATCTCAAATGGATATGAGTCACGGAGGATCTTGTTAGCTGCAGATTCTGACTCTGCATGTCTGAGTTGGGGCCTGAGCAGCACCAGGTGATGCTGATTCTGCAGTTCCATGGACAACACTGAATAGTGAGGATCAAGGGCTCAGAACGGAAGTGGGAGACCAGCTAGGAAACTTTTTCACAAGTCCAGCTGAGTAATGATGGTGGTTTTGTTTAGGATGATGGTGGCAGACATGGAAAGGGATGGATTCTTGATTTGTTTTAAAAGGAGCATAAGATACGTGGTCAGAGGCCTGGAAGAGAGAAGCCTGCTTGTATGACTCTGCAATTCCCAGGTGTCCTTTAGAGAAGGAAACTCATGCTGTTACCCACACCAAATGTGTTCATGACACTCTGTTATCTAGATTAGACCAGTGTATCTCAAATTTCAGTGTGCATATGAATCCCTTGCAGCACTTACTAAACACAGATTCTTGCGCATTGACCTCAGAGTTTCTGCCTCAGGGACCTCCTTGTGTGGGGACTGAGCTTCTGCATTTATAACAAGCTCCTAAGGTTTGCTGATGCTGCTGTTCTACCGACTTGCCACAGATTGGCCCTGGTCTAGAATCGTTCAGTAGCATCCTAGACATTGAAGGGTACCTGAAAGGCCTTCTTTGGTCTAATCCCAGCCTGCCTTCCCAGGTACCATCTCCCAGCACCTCACATGAAAACCTGTATTTTCTTCTTAGTTCCCACCATGAGTGTTCCCATCATGATAAGCTAGGGCAGTTAGGATTCTCTGGGCTTAGGGCCCTTCTTAAATTGCAAGACTCTTGTGCGGACAATGCAGACCCTATCTCTAAACTCCCACAAAGACATGCTTCCAAATGTGAGGATGCCATGTATATTTCAGGGTATCACCTGCTGTCAGAACCCCATATGTGGACTGCTCACCGTAGCTTATCACGGGACTTTGTGGACAAAGGGTCTGGCTTACCACAGGGGGCTTCCTGCTTTGCACCCTATTGAGGGCCTGTTCCCAGTCCTGGAATAGCACTTCATTGAGTGTCAACAAAGTGCCAGGCATATGTGTCATATCAGTTTCCTAGGGTTGCTATAAAAAGTACAGCAAACTGGATGGCTTAAAACAGTAAAAATGTATTTTCTCACAGTTTTGAAGGCTAGGAATTCAAACTCAAGGTATTGGCCAGGTGCAGTGGCTCATGCCTGTAATCCCAGCACTTTGGGAGGCTAAGGCAGGAGGATCACTTGAGGCCAGGAGTTTGAGACCAGCCTGGGCAACATGGTGAAACCCCATCTCTACTAAAAATACAAAAATTAGCTGGGCATGGTGGCACACACCTGGAATCTTAGGTACTTGGGAGGCTGAGGTGGGAGGATTGCTTGAACCAAGAGATGGAGGTTGCAGCAAGTTGAGATGGTGCCACTGCACTCCTGCCTGGGCAACAGAGAGAGACTCTGTCTCAAGACAAAACAAAACAAAAAAACAAAATCAAGGTGTCAGTGGACTATGCTCTCTCCGAAAAGCCTAGGGGAGGAATCTTTTCTCTTCTAACCTCTAGGGGTCGCTGGCCATCTTTGGCATTCCTTTGCTGATAGACACATCACTCTAGCCTCTGCCTCCATTATTACATGAATTCTCCCTGCGTAGGTGTGTCTTGGTCCAAATTTCCCTCTTCTAATGACAGACACTAGTCTTAAGATTCAGATCCATCCTAACCTGCTATGACCTCATTCTATTACATTTGCAACAACCCTCTTTCCAAATTAGATCACAGGCTGAGGTTCTGGGCAGAACCTGAAGTTTACAGGGATGTTATTTAACCCAGTACATGTGCTAAGCATTTGTATGTACTATTTCCCACAGCAGCACTGTGAAGTAGGTACAGACATCACCAACATTTGACAAGAGAGGACCTAAAACTCAGTGAGGCCAAGTAACCTGGCCAGGGGCACATGCAACACACAGGGCTGTAGTGAGAGTGAAGTCATGGCACGGTTCCCCCTGAGATGCTGCTTGTAGCCTATGACATCATAGATCTGGAATCTGCATCTCTGCAGACCTGTGACTGCTTCTGGTCCCTATACTTGCAATCATTTATCTCTGTACAACAAACATCTTTGAGTATCTCTACCCAACAAATGGATATATAAAATAACAATGCCCAAATAAATTTGCTCATTAACTATTTCAAATGTTATGAGATTACTCTTCGAAATTTAGATTCCTGGAATTTCTTTGAACATCCTTTGCAGGTATATAGTGTGAACTTGTTGACAATAAATAATGTTTTGCAACATGAAGTTCTCTAATTAACAGTGTTAATGTTTACATTAAAATATTTTATTCAGAGTTTAATAATTAGGGAAATGGAAGCAAATGCAGTTACTTTAAATGTTGTTGTTATCCCTTTAGGGCACAGACAGTTCTTGTCTGAGATCTCAGGACTTATTTAGCTATCAAGAATATTTTAATTTTGAATTTTAGTTATTTAGTGAGCACTAACAAAGCATTGTATAAGACATTGTTCTTAAGTCTCTAAACATCAACTCATAACATTTGTGGTGTTTAAAAAAAAAGTGTATCATTTAGAAGATTTATAACTTTCAAAAGTAAAAGTATCCCTTAGCTCTATTTCAATGTAGATATAGCATTTTAATGAATTGTAGTATCAAGAGAAGTAAGAAAAGCCTTTTAAGTTTAAATGATTACTCCAGTTCATTTTCTGTACTATAGCAGATAAATTACTCTTATCAGATAGCCCATTTTTCATATGTTGGCTAACCAACAGACAATGTATTGCCAAAGATAATCCACTGATCTTCCCAGCTCTAGGAAGGCTTATGCAGAATTAATTGTACATTTACTCAAAACTTTTTTAGAATCATTGTCATCAGCTTTCTCCGTAAAGCTTATCTCAAAAGCCTGACTGATAATAATTGCCACTGAGAAATAAAATTGCATTCTTTAACTGAAAACTTTATAAATTACCCTGAAACTATGTAAGCGTGTAAGTGACCTGTCAATGAGCAAAGTATAAGACAAACTATTGCATTTTTCCTTTACTGAATAATCTTCTTTTGATGCCAAGCCATAGAGATAAGATGCATTTTTTAGATTTATATTGTGGCATATGATTTACCACATGCTTAAATTGAAAGCACTATCAAAACCTAATACTTGGGCTTTAAAAGTAACAAAATCATTGTTTCTTGAGGCTGGAGCAGACCTAAAGGCTATCTGGGTTATATTTGTCACTTGTTTAAGGAGGAAGCTGAAAGCTGAAGGTATTACCATTTACTTGTAGTTACATAGCCAGTTCAGGCAAAGCTTTTCCTAAAACTTCTCCTGAATTTCTACTTTAGTTATATGTACTGTGAACCCCCAAATCTGAGACAGTTAATTTAGCAAGTTTATTTAGAATTTTTCCAAGGTTCAGGACGGGCGCCTGTGACATAGCCTCAGGAGGTCCAGACGACGTGTGCCCAAGGTGGTCAGAGCAGGACGTATAAAACATTCTAGAGAAACATAAGGCATCCGTCAACATATGCAAGAGGAATACTGGTTCTATCTGGAAAGGCGAGACAACTCCAAGCAAGGCAGGAAGACTTGAAGCCAGGAAGGGGTTTTCAGGTGATAGGTAGATAAGAGACAAATGGTTGCATTATTTTGAGTTTCTAATTAGCCTCTCCAAAGAGCAGAGGCATGACTTGGAATAGAACAGGAGGCAGGTTGGCCCTAAGCCATTCCCAGATTGACTTTTCCCTTTAGCTTAGTGATTTGGAGGCCCCAAGATTTATTTTTCTTTCACAGTACGTATTTGTTTATTCACTTTTATATTTACTTATAAGTCATATCTCACAAACTTCCAATAGAATATTGAAGTAACAGCGTAGAAGACTTGTATGTAAAAATCCCATGAAACTAGAAAGAGAAACAGCACACGTGCATAGGCTGAGTTTTGCACAAGTTATCTAGACCTGCTGCCCAATACGGAGCCACTAGCTGCTGGTGGCTCTCAAGTCCTTGAAATGTTGCTCATGAGATATCTTATAACTATAACATACCAGATATCTAAGACTTCACTTTTAAAAAAGAATGTAAAATAGCTAAAATCTATCTGTTGATTTTATTTTAATTGCATGTTGAAATAATTTTTTGGATGTATTAAGTTAAATAAGGTATACTATTAAAATTAATTTCACTCATTTCTTTTTACTTTTTAAAGTGACTACTAAAAGTTTGAACTGACATATATGAAAGAAGTCACATATGTGGTTCTCGTTCTATTTCTACAGAACAGCACCAACCATTTAATGTCATTTCTGTCCTTGAACAATGAATTTGGTTCTTAGCTTCTGAGAAAAGGACATACGGGTTTGATGATTCTCCTTATTTCATTAAAGGAAACTTGCCGACTCTTCCAAGAGAGACAAGCATTTTCCTAGTATTAAACTGCCAAAGATTTAATTTCATGGATCTTATACAAGCAGCAGAGGGGATAATGCCTTCAACTTTGTTTTTGTAGAAGATGCAGAGACGTTGTTCACTTGGTTTTTTCTTGTATTATCCCTCAAAACAAAACAAAACCAAAAAAATCCCTTAGCACATAGTATCTAAAGATATGTCAGAAGGAGCTTTTCTTCAAGTGGCAAAGCCAGTGGGTCTGAGTACGTCTATCTGTCTTCCATCTCCCTTGATATGCAATAAAATCCTGAAAACACCTCAGAAAAATGAATGGATGGGCATTACATCCATTGAGTTACTTTTCCCTTCCTTCCTTTCCTTCCTTCCTTCCTTCTTTCCTTCCTTCCAACAGGGTCTTGCTCTTTTGCTCAGGCTGGAGTGCAGTGGCATGATCACAGCTCACTGCAGTCTTGACCTCCTGGGCTCAGTCAATCCTCCTGTCTCAGCCTCCCAGGTAGCTGCAACTACAGACGCATGCCACTATGCCAAGCTAATTTTTTTTTTTTTTTAGAGATGGGATCTCACTATGTTGCCCAGACTGACATCGAACTCCTGGGCTCAAGGGATCTGCCCACCTCAGCCTCCCAAAGTGCTGGTATTACAGGCGTCAGCCACCACCATGCCTGTTCTGTCTCTTTCCCTGTTTCCTACAGATGATAATACAGAATACAAAATTAGAAGGAATCACACCAATTTCTTACTCAAATATTAATCATCTCCAGTGAGCTTTCTACATAATGTGAAGACAGATTACTCAAAAATAGTTTTGGTCCAGACACAGCATGCAGTCATGCTGTGTTGTTCTTAAGAGCACAGATGTTGCTCTTCTGCCCTATAATCTTTGACCTTGGGCAAGCTGCTCTACTGCTTCCCCATGCTGTGCCCTTGGCCAATTATCTCACAGAGCCCCGGTTTCCTCAAATATAAACTGGAGATGGGTAGACCAACTTACTAGATTATGAGTGTGCCTAGCACATGGCGGGTGGTCAGTAATGAGAGCTGCCTCTGCTGGGGTGGTTGGAACTGATTGAAGAAATGCCTTTATGCTCTGGCTACAATGACTTCCTGCCATATAAGATAATTCAATGTAACCTGTGTCATGCCAAGAGGAAAGGCTGCCTCGACACTGCAGTGAGGAGCCTTGTAGAATGTTCGTCTTCATTTGGCATTGCGTATAAATATGGAAAAAGAAACTTGAGAGAATTCTGCATCCCTTATTTGACAAAATCAGATTCTAACACCAGCTTCAACCAACTCCCTTCTCCATGTGATACCACTGATGCTGGCCCAATTCAAAGAAAAATCAACGAGAATTAGTGACAGCTGATTCTAAGAAACTTTAGCTGGCCCATTGGACCACAAGTGAAAAATATGGAGGCAGAGTCTGATGTGTTGGATGTCTTAGGTGGTGGTTTAGTCTTCTTTCTGGAAGGGGTTCCATATAAATGAAAAGAGCATCCCTACTCTGTACCCTGATCCCAGTACTCGGTCTTCCCGTTGTTTCCTGCAGGTGATAGTACAGAGTACAAAATTGGAAAGAATCACACCATACGTTAGTAAGAACTGGTTTATTTTTATGTTCATCCTAAACTTCTAAATATCTGTATGATTCTCTAAGAGCAATGCAGAGAAAGTCATGCTGCTCAGAGGAAGCATTCTAAATATTTTAGAATGTACTGATGCATCTTTTCCCCCTTGTAAGCTTTGTGTGGAGTGTGCCATTTGGGTAAAGATATCAATGAAGTTAATGAAGCCTCCAAGTCTTATTTTCATTGTGTGTCTTTGCTGTTAAAAATCGTGTTAAGAGGCCGGATGCAGTGGCTCATGCCTGTAATCCCAGCATTTCAGGAGGCCGAGACAAGCAGATCACTTGAGGTCAGGAGTTTGAGACCATGCTGGCCAACATGATGAAACCCCATCTCTACTAAAAATACAAAAATTAGGCAGGTGTGGTGGCACATGCCTGTAGTTCCAGCTACTGAGGAGGCTGAGGCAGGAGAATCAGTCAAACCTGGGAGGTGGAAGTTGCGGTGAGCTGAGATTGCGCCACTGCACTCCAGCTTGGATGACAGAGTAAGGCTGTCTCAAAAAGAAGTGTTAAGAAGCAGAACTCAGGTGTCAGTCAGGAGGGTTATCTGTCCATGGCATCTACGCGTGCTCTCCATTTACAATCATCACCCACAATGCTAAACAGGGCACATCTTCAGCTTCCTCTAACAAAGTCTACCCAATGCAGTGTCTTCTGAAGTCTTCATATGGGAAAGGTAACTGGGAATGACATTACACTTGTCATATTTTAAAATAAGTAAAAAGATTAAAACCTAAAAGTTTTTTATTAGACACTGTTTTTCCCAAAGGGAGATTATTATTCTCACCGCTGCCATGCCTAGGGCCCCCAGACTCTTTGCTTTTCTTTCTGCCCCTGCCTCTTTCCAGAGCAACATGAATTCCATTCACCTTCTGGGATTGGAAACTCTTGCTAAGCTTGTCCATGGAGTCTCACCTGCTTCTCCAAGTGGCTTATGAAAATATGTATTTCCAGAGAACTTCCTCTCTCTTTTTTTTTTTTTTTTTTTTTTTTGGCAGTCTCGCTTTGTCCCCAATCTCAGCTCACTGCAACCTCCACCTGCCGGATTCAAGCGATTCTTCCACCTCAGCCTCCGGAGTAGCTGGGACTGCAGGTGCTTGCTACCACACCCAGCTAATTTTTCCATTTCTTTTACTAGAGGCGGGGTTTCTCCAGGTTGGCCAGGCTGGTCATGAACTCCAGCCCTCATGATCCGCCCACCTCAGCCTCCCAAAGTGCTGGGATTACAGGCATGAGCCACCATGCCCGGCCAAACAGAGAACTTTCTCTAGGAAGAACTCAGGTGAATAACCTTCCCTCCACCTTGTTATGGCCTGCCTGTTTTGTGAGTCAAGCTCTGTGTCTTTGCAGATCAGAACCCAGCAGCCCTGATCACGGTTCGTCAACGATTGAGCAAGACCTCGCTGCCCTGGATGCTGAAATGACCCAAAAGTTAATTGACTTGAAGGACAAACAACAGCAGCAGCTGCTTAATCTTCGGCAAGAACAGTATTATAGTGAAAAATACCAGAAGCGGGAACATATTAAACTGGTAAGCCTGAGAAACATGATTTATGTTTGTGCAACTTTGGATACTTTTGGATAATTAAAAGGAGATAAGGGCAGGTGTGACTGGCACCAACTTGAGAGATTGTTTAGATGACATTGTGTCCACCACACTAATATATTTATAATCCCCACCATTTTAGCATCTTTACTGAGCTCCTCTGTCTTCTGCCAATAAGGCTATATTTTATTATTTTTATTTTCACTAGCTTATTTTGAGTTTATAATTGCTTTTGGGAATCTTTGAAATCTCACAGGGAAACAGAAAACACTTATCTCTGTTTAAGAAATTAAGAACATGTTGCAAACAAATTCCACCCCCCCTTTTTTTTTTTGGTAGCACTGGGCTTTGCAAGATCTAAAAAAAAAGTATACAGTCCACTCTCCTATAGTTAGAAAAGTCAGTACCTAAATGGCCAATATGGAGTGTTGGCTACCCAATTCGTAAGGCTCCCTATGAAAGGAAATGCCATCCTCACCATTAATAATCAGTTTTGCTTCCAAAATGTTTTCTCATGAATTGAGACATTCTCTCTATTGCTGTTGATTCCTTGATACATAGTAGGGACACAGTAACTATTTGGTGACAGGTAGATTAAATAAATTTACCAATAAAATATCCTTGAAAACAAGCTTATGCCAAAACCAAAGAAATAAGTAAGGTTGATAGAAATTAAGGTAGAGTATCCAGAAGAAATGGGTTTTAAGGGATCTTTGTATAAACTGTCCATTTCTTTGCTTAAGGTCTGTACATATAAGAGAATTCTGAGCTGCTTCAGCTTATAGGGTTGGAAACCTACAGATGATTTAGCTATCACTGTATAATGTATATGTGTAATGCTGTTGTTCTAGTACTCGTTCCCCAGTGACTCTATGCAACGAGTACATCAAAATCGCATGCATTGCTTATTGAAAATCAAATTCTAACTAGGCCAGTTATTCTCAACTTGAGCATGCATCAGAATCACCTGGAGAGGTTGTTAAAGAGATGTTTAGGGCCTACCTTAAATTTCCAACAGATCTCTTGTAGGGCTGGTGTTTTCCTGTTTCTGGCCCCAGGACCAGACTTCAAGAACTCCTGCCCAATACCTAAATGTGAGGCTCAGGATTTGCTTTTCAACAAGCTCCACATGATTTTGAGGGGTTGCCTTGTTTGTGAATGACTGAAATAAGATTGAAGCAGTGAAAGAATGGCTGGGCAGGGGTTGGATCGGGCACAAGGAGGGATTGCCTTGACAGACCTGAGAAAGTCAAAGTAAATTTTAATGGGCAATAATGGTTTTGAGACCCAGCTACAACCACTGCCATCTGACTTTCTCCAGCAACTCATCCCCAGTACTCCAGAACATAATAATAAAAATTAAAAGAGCAGCCATGTATTAAACAAGTCATCATGGGACTCTATTCTGTGCTGAGCCATTTATAGAAACCATCCTATTCTAACCATAAACATTAGAGTTTGGTGCTATTGTCAGCCCCATTTTGCAGATAAAAAATGTATATAGCAAAATTTACTTTTCCAAGATTCCACAACTAGAAGGTGGTACAGCTGGGATTTGAACCTTAATCCTCAGGCTCTGGAGCCCCTTCTTTATAACCATTGTGAATGTGCCTCTGCTAATTCAGATTTCAAGCCAATGTCATAATGAAGGGAGTTGCTCTGGTGTCCTGCTCACACAGAGAACACACAGCAAAATTCTTCGTTGTGATACCTGAAATGCCATACCTGTCTCTCTTTGAACAGCTTTATTTCACGTAAACACAATTCACTCATTTTAAAGTATACAGTTCAATGGTTTTTGTATATTCATAGATATGTACAACCACCACCAGAATCAATTTCAGACATTTTCATCACCTTAAAAAGAAATGGTAATGAATTACAGTTCATCCATTCATTCATTCCTTGAACAAATGGTTATTAGACACCTGCTTGTTAAATATTTTTGAACAGTAGTAAATAAAAATAACAATCCTAGGCTTTATGGAGCTTACATTGTAAAAGGAAGAGTCAGACCATAAACAAAATAAGTTGGTAAAATATGTAGTATGTTAGGTAGTAATGAGAGCTTAGGAGAAAGTATCAGAAATGGGGGAATAGGGAAGGGTGGTCTGGGGAAGGATGATGAGTATTTTAAATAGATAGGCAGGGAAAGGTTTATGGAAAGGTTTATGCAACATCTGAGTTAAGAGGTGAAGAACTGACAACAGACAACACAGGGAGGAAGACTCCTCTAGGCAGAAGGATTGACATGCAAAGACTCTGGGCTGGAAATGGGCCTAAGTGTTGGGGGAAAAGCAAGGTGGCTCTGCCTAAGGAGGATTATAGGGCATCAGGTCAGAGAGATAGGACTTTGGGGTAGGAGACAGACCTTTTTGGATCTTTAGGCCTCTGTGTTTTCACTGAAAATGAGGTGGGAGCAGTTGGAAGCTTTTGAACAAAGGACTGATGTGATATGAAGAAAATTCCACAAGGACCACTCTGGGGCTGTGCTTCCCAGTATATTATGGGAAGTGGTGTCCCAGGAAAGAGTGATCCCAAAGCACAGTTCAGGCCAACAGCAGCCCAAGGGGTTAAGGAGTCCTGGGGTCTCTAGCAGATGACTCAAGTTTACTAACAGGGTGAATGTTGCTTAGAACTCTGAACGTCCCAGCCAGGAGTGGTGGCTCATACCTGTAATCCCAGAACTTTGGGAGGCCGAGGCAGGTGGATCACCTGAGGTCAGGAGTTCAAGACCAGCCTGGGAAACATAGTGAAACCCTGTCTCTACTAAAAATACAAAAATTAGGCAGGCATGGTGGTGGGTGCCTGTAATCCCAGCTACTCAGGAGGCTGAGGCATGAACCCAGGATGCAGAAGTTGCAGTGAGCCAAGATTGCACCATTACACTCCAGCCTGGGTGACATAGCAAGACTCCATCTCAAAAAAAAAAGAAGTCTGGAAATCACAATAATAGTTCGTTTTCACGCTTCTGATAAAGACATACCTGAGACTGGGAAATTTACAAAAGAAAGAGGTTTAATTGGACTCACAGTTCCATGTGGCTGGGGAAGCCTCACCATTATGGCAGAAGGCAAGGAGGAGCAAGTCACATCTTGCATGGATGGCAGCAGGCAAAGAAAGAGAGCTTGTGCAGGGGAACGTCTCTTTTTAAAACCATTAGCTCTCAGACTTTTTTACTATCATGAGAACAGCACAGGAAAGATTTACCCCCATGATTCAATCACCTCCCTCCATGTTTCTCCCACAACACATGGGAATTCAAGATGAGATCTGGGTGGGAACACTGCCAAACCCTACCACCAACTATAATCATCTGGAGTTTCCCCAGGGCCCCAGTGGGCAAGACCCATTCCCTGAGGAAAGATACATGGCAATTCAGAAGAGAGGTAGCAGAATGAGAGGGAAGCTCAGTACTCAACAGGAGATTCCTGAAAGAGGAATTCAAAGTACAGATGAAAACAGAAGCCAAAGCATCCCTGGAAGGCTTCTTGGGGAGATTTGAGCTGCAGAAATAGGGTACAGAAATCACAGGAAAGTCATGCAAAACCTGCACATCCCAGGAGCAATGCCTGAGCATGAGGCACCATATGGACTCCCACTGATGAGGGTGTGAAAAGCAGCCCGGGAGCTTTTCTCTTGGAGGAGAAGGCTGGTTGGGAATTGAGGAAAACCAGCTGAGCTTATAGGTGGGAAAATTGTGCTTGAGAAGCTAGGGAGGTGGTAGAAATCTTACTGGAGGCGGCAACTCCACCATATGCCCTTCCAGTCCCCTCTCCCTAAGAAGGAATGTGAATATACATTGTAAAAGTTTTGAAGACTGTTCAGAGGCATAAATATGTGCCCAAGCCAGCCTGGCCCTTTCAGGCCAAATGTAAGTCACCTACTCCGAGTGCTCATCCCTGCACCACTGTGATTATGGATTTGGGTTTCAGATAAAGCCCCAATGCCTGTTACACATAGGTCTACCGGCCTGAATATCGTGGAATTAGAACCACCCAATGTTTATTTTATGGCCATTTGGGAGCATTTACAATTTTCACTACCTGCCTTTAGCTGTGACATGTGTGCCAGAGCTTCCTACTGGCTCCATTTGTAATGACCAGAGATTGTTCTGTCAGGAAATCTTTTGACGGAAAGGCATCCAGAAGTGTTAGTTCTATCTTTGCTGGTGGTTCTAAATAATGAACAGGCCTCCCAGGCTAAATTAGACAAACTGAAGTGTAATCAAAAAATAAGTAAGCCTCAGGTTAAAAGTAGTTGGGTGATGAGGAAAATTAAGCTGACAGTATTTCATCTCCCTAAATTGCTTTGGGGATTAAATGCCAACGTGCTTTGGTTAAGGATTATGCATTTCAAATGCCAGCATCCACAGTTCAAGAAATATAAAGCATGGCATCCATAAACTCCCTGTCAAATGTTTATTGAAAAGTTAATATTTGCACAACATTCTGATAGACACTGGAAATGAAAGTGAATAGAACCCTGTCACCACACACTTAGGGGATATGTATAATAAACACTTCTAAGAAATGAAATAATAAAGGCAGAAAAAAATGGATATGAAAGCACATATTTGCCTAAGTCTATCAATTGATAAGCACCTAGAGGATATTTCTGAAGTAACTGTTCATATCATCATAGGAGATGTAAAATTGTAAAATGCACACCAAGCTCTGTAGACTCTACTTCTGTCCAAAAAAAAAAAAAAAAAAAAAAGAATCTGTGTCCCTAGAGCTCCACATCTAACTAATACTCTACAGTCTGGCTACTCAAAGTGTGGGCCGTGAATCACCTAGGAATGTATTAGACATGCAGAGTTTCAGGCCCCAACACAGACCTGCTAAATCACGATTTGCATTTTGATAGGATTCCCAGGTGACTTGTTATATGGTCAAGTTGAAGAAGCACAGTTTTAGAGTGTGTATCTTTGCTCCAAATGCATTTTAGAGTAAGCCTAAAATTTATTTCACTTGAAATGAGAAATACAATGAGCTCTTTACAGGTTGGTCATCAAGTTGAGTGTATTATCTACTGGTGACAAAGTCAGTTCCTGTGGAAATCACTCCTGTGGTTCCCTCCCTACATTCACAGTAGAAGGTACTGGTTGCTTTAGTTGGAAGTGAGTGAAAATAAAGATGGAAGTTCCTCCACCCCATTCAAATGCTTGTGCTCCATGATATCTCTCCATGAACAGCTTGGGGGTCTGTAAACCCCAGGTAAAGACTCTGGCTCCAGAGAAGAACTACAGAGTCAGGGAATCTGTTCTAATTCGTTTATCTGTTTTTCATCAACTACCACCAGTTAAACCTGTGTTTTGTCTATACCATTAGGATTAGGTTTTAATTTTAAAAGTGACTTTAGTAAGGATGAAAATTCTTAGGGGTTCACCTGAGGGTCCCCAATCACTCCGGGTATTCAGCTCTAGCATCACATTCGACTAAACACCCACAGCCCAGTGAGCAGGGATTTTGCGGGAATGTTAATGAGTTTTTGCTTCTCAGTCACAGATGTGCTTGACCCTCCATTTTGTCTTCTTTCTTATTCCTCCTTTTTAGTGGCTTCACAAAGAGATTTCCTCATTTCCTTCACAGTCACCATATGTGTTATCCTCTGCAGAGCCTTGCTTTGCTTCGCGTTGCTTTGCCTGTTGTCTTTTCTCTCCTCTCCTACATCTCCCACAGGTTCTAATCCTGTGCATTTACCTCTTTCTTCACATCAACCTTAGTGGCTCACATTCTTCTTACACATCCTCCTGTCTGTCCCACCAGCAATTATTCTAGAACCCCAAACCAACGTTAGTACCATCAAACTGAGTTCAGTCCCATAAAGGTAAAAAGTTGTGTTTCAGACCGAAAGTTCTGGATAGATACTGATCAGCTATTAATGCACTGGCCGATTAGGATGTGAATGGTGTTGAGTGGGGGTCTAGGGTCATATCTCCTCATTTCAGGCCAGTGCTCCTCCACCAAGTCACTACATGACCACCTGAACATCAGTTTTCTACCTGTCCAGTGAAGATAAAAATATCTCTCACCCCATGGAACTGTAAGGAGGAATAACAAGATAATGTACATATGTTTTTAATGAAAGTCTTTTTCTGTACAATACCTGAATTGACAATGGAATCTATATGCACTTCAAATATAACTATGTATTAAGTTTTTTATATCCTGCTACAGCTTGAGGGAACTCATTGTCTCTCTTTGAATGATCTACCAGCACCATGTGCTCTCCCAGCTATCTGGGAACCACACTTGAATGTTCTCCTTTCTGTGGTTGCCTAGATGAAGTATATGTGCCAGGAGTAGTTGCAGTGTCAGGAAGTATTCCTACTACCAGTTATGGTAGTGCTATCTGTCTTCTTTCAATATTCTGACTTTAACATAGGGTCATTTTTTTTAAAATAAATGATTCAGCTTTCCCCAAAAATGTTTTATTTTCTACTAAACAAGAAATGACAAATAAGCAAAAGACTTTGCTGGTAAAATAAGAAATAAAATAATTATCAATATTTTTGTCAATTTTCCTGATTATTACCCTAATGGGGTTCACACACACACACACACACACAGATCCAAATCCATATAGTTTTCAATTTGCTTCTTTTACTTAGTATTGTGTCATGGTTATTTTTCATGTCATGCTTTTTAATGCTTTTTCATGGCTTCATATTATTTTATTATATGAATATAGCTGAATTTCTTTATCTGGTGCCCTACTCGAGGTGGTGTATTAGTCCATTTTCACACTGCTGATAAAGACATACCCAAGACTGGGCAATTTATAGAAGAAAGAGGTTTAATTGAACTCACAGTTCCATGTGGCTGGGGAGGCCTCACAATCCTGGTGGAAAGCAAGGAGGAGCAAGTCACATCTTTCGTGGATGGCGGCAGGCAAAGAAAGTTTGTGCAGGGAAACTCCCCCTTAATACTGTCAGATCTTGTGAAACTTATTCATTATCTTGAGAACAACATGCAAAATACCCACCTGTATAATTCAATCATCTCCCACCAGGTCCCTGCCACAACACATGGGAATTATGGGAGGTACAAGATGAGATTTGGGTGGGGACACAAAGCCAAACCATATCAGGTGGCAACTCCACATTGAATAGAAGTTTTGGTCAGACTTTCACATTCATTTTTTCTTTGCAAGGAAAAAAAAACTACAAAGATTATTAAAACATTGAGACTCAAATAAGCAGCTATTTTAATACCAGTTCTATGTAGCTATGGACATTTAAAAAATTATAATTTTAAAGATGTGAAAGAATACCTCATAGAATGATCAAGATGCTTGCCCTTTTTGTCTAAGACTTTCTCCTTCTGGAAAGAGAAGGGAGCTAGAAGAGATTATAGCTCTGGGTGGACAGGGCTCTCTCTGCTCAGAGAAAGGTTGGACCATCAATACTAGCATAGTACTGACATAGGTACTATGACGTAGGTAAATATTCTTTGAGTGGTCAGGACACACTCCCATATAAACATCTTCCATGTTTTTGCTTTTTTTTTTTTTTTTTAAGAGACTAAGTCTAGCTTTGTTGCCCAGGCTGGAGTGCAGTGGTACAAACATAGCTCACTGCAGCCTCCCTCTCCTGGGCTCTAGTGGTCCTCCTACCTTAGCCTCCCAAGTAGCTGGAACCACAGGCATGCACCACCATGCCCAGCTAATTTTCTGTATGTTTTAAGAGGCAGGTCTCACTATGTTGCCAAGGTTGGTCTCAAACTCCTGGTTTCAAGTAATCTTCCTGCCTCTACCTTGTTTTTAAATTGTCCGCGATGTGTTTGCTGTGTAGGTTACTTAGTTCAGATGTTTTGTAAATTAATTTCTTGTAGAAGAAAAACGATGTATAGCAAAAATCCAGAGGAGATGCTTTGACTAACAGAAAAGAAGGAGGTATCTTCTTTAGATATTAGTGGAAGGGAAAGGAGATGTGTTGCGCCTGAAGTGTGGATATTCTAGATTTGGCTTTTGGCCTATGTTCCAAAATTATCCTTCTTAGAAGAGACTCCAAACATACCAATTTCTGTCCACATATTTCTTATCCCTTTTGAGTTAGAATCAAATAATTATTCTCTTCCATGGAAACCATTTTCTCACCCTCAAATGACTAAACCAAGTGAAATTTAGCAGAGTTGAGAGGAAGCATGAAGTTTTATTCCCCAGGGCCTTTCTTTTAACTCCTTAAAAGGTTTAGAACATTGAGCTGGGAGAGTTATCATGAGTGGCAAACAAATCAGCAGAGGATTGAGATGTGTCTGTTCCTTTGGGACAGAAAAAAAAAATCATGCCAAAAGTAGAAATTAAATGTTGTTTACTACTATTCAGTTTACCATATACCCTCTTAATTTATTTCCTAGGAAGTCCATGTGAATCTTTGCTTCTTCTCTACCTTTAATAGTCAGTTTACTTTCAGTGAATTTTGTGACCAATACGTGATTGAATGGCTCTTTGAGCAGAGCGAGCCTGCTAATTACACCAAAAGTTGGTATCCCTTGCCCTTAGGTTAGTCAAAAAGCATTTCAATTATTACATGAAAAAAATCACTCTTCGGGGTCTTATTTTCACATCTCATGCGGTAAGAACTCTAAGCCCAAAACACAGAGGTTTATCTTGTATAGAGATTAAGCAGAGAAATTGTTTTATTTGTTTTTGTTAGTTTGTTTTTATTTTATCTGGATTCTTTTGATTGCGAGCCACAGAATCCCAGGCTGGACTAACTTACGCCAGAAGGGTATGTACTAGCAAAGTACACAGGGTATATCACACAAGAAAGGGGACTGTCCAAACTCTGCCCCTGCTTTCCTCTGTATATTCATGTTATTCTTTCCCAAAGCGGCAGACAGGCTTCCCCTTGATAGAAGATACAGGTACTGATCCCTTCTGAGTTTTATTTCTCCATTGATGTATAAAAAACAATCTTGGGGAAAACCTTGTTTGGGTCCTGTGATGACCAAGCCTGCAACCAGAAGTCAGAGTATGACTGACCCGACTTGGATTCATGCCTCCCCTGGACGAATTTCTTTGGCCAAGGGAAGAGGGCTAAAAAATATAGCAGCTCACAAGAGAAGCATATGAGAGAGAACATTCTCAGAAAGCAGAGGAAGTTCTTCCTAGAGAAGTAGTACTGGATAGAGAAAACTACAGGTGTACCCCAAATCCTCTTTTTGTAGTATAAAATAAGAGATAAATTATTAATGCACATATGAAATCTCATTGCCAATTTAATGTGAGTTGGACAGTAGTAGCATACTATTTAATATTAACAAAATAGTAATGTTAATTATTCTGTCTCCTGGAGCTTCAGTAGACAAAGTTTAAATAAATATAGTAAATGCCATATGGGCAGAATTACAGTAAGAGCGACGGTCTTCTAAAAAATAGCCGAGGTCAGACTCAGTGGCTAACACCTGTAATCCCAGCTATTCAGGAGGCTGAGGCATGAGAATTGCTTGA
This sequence comes from Cacajao melanocephalus, assembly GCA_963573385.1. NCBI lineage: Eukaryota > Metazoa > Chordata > Mammalia > Primates > Pitheciidae > Cacajao > Cacajao melanocephalus. The sequence continues at coordinate 84,711 of CAUYLG010016250.1, forward strand.
ACCCAGGACGCGGAGGTTGCAGTGAGCCAAGATTGTACCACTGCACTGCAGCCTGGGCAATAGAGTGATACTCTTTCTCAAAAAAAAAAAAAAAATAGCTGAGATGGGCAGAGGTGAGGCTGTGTAGAGAGGCACTATGGGGGAGATGAAGGTGAGCACAGTAAAACAATATTCACATATTTTACATATTAAACATAGAGATGTCCTTGTAAAACACACACTCTTTGGGATTCTAGGGAAGCACCATTTTCATTTAGTTGCATGCAAAAGCCTCATTTAAAAAAATACACTTGGATTTCACATTAAGATGCTTTTTCCTAAAGGAACAAAACTTAGCTTGTTAAACACCAAACCTATATATATTTTTAAAGTATTTTCAATAAGTCAGCCTGTGGCTTGAATGTAAGCTTTTATAGCTATCACTGACGTTGGGTTCAGGGTAGTTTTAAAACTTAAAAGATGTCATTCACGATCATTTTTTCAGTGCCTATTTTGTATAGAGCCTGGGATTCTAAACATTTATTGAGAATGAAAGGTTGAAATGGTAACATCCTTTGTGGAAGCAATAATAAGGTATTTACATACAAAAGGTATGTCTGTAAATGATACCTTATAGGAAAAGCCAATTAGGGAGCAAGACGTAGAGTTATCTGGACAATCAAAGGGGAGAGTCACCTAAGGCTGGCTTAGAAAGGCAAGGAGCAGAGAGAAGTTGAAAGGGGCAGAGAGAAGTTGAAATGTTTTTTTCCAGATTGTCTCCATCTTCCACAACCACCTACGCAATGTTTCTCAAACTCTAACGTGCGCTCAGATCTCCTGGGAATTTTTTTGAACCTGTAGATTCTGACTTAGTTGATCTGGGATAGGGCCTGAGAACTTACATTTCTGTAATGTGCTCCCTGGTGATGCTCATGCCACTGGTCCACGGACCACACTTTGAGTAGCAAGATCTAGAAAGCCAGGTCATCAGCTCAGAGTTTCTAGAACAGTGCCTGCTATTTAGTAGGTGCTTAGTAAATATTCATTGCACCCTGGCTAAATCTAATAGTTGAGATAAGTGTGCGTTCTGGGACCACAGGAGGTGGGAACTAGTTCTGCAAGGTGTAAAGAGTAAATGCAGGGGGTGGGAGGGGCGCCAAGAGGGAGGCAAGCAGACCCAGCAGACAGGGACCTTCTGGAGAGCCTGGAGGGAGCGTGGCGCTGACAGTGGTGTGGGGCCTGACACCAAACCAACATAAAAGTCAGAACTGAGTGGGCAGAAGGGCTGTGAATTCTCAAGCTTAGCTTCATCACTGACCGGATGCCGGTGTTGCTGAGGATGCGGGCAATAAGTGGAAGGAAAGCAGTAAATGTGAGCAGATGCTGGCATGATCAAGAAAATATTCTGAAGTCAGGTGAATGATAGAGATGAGAACATGGAAACAGAAATATAATTTGTATTGAAATCAAAAGAGTTGCTGGGAGACTTAGCAGTGGCTTGTAGAATGAGGGAGGGTCCACCAAGACAACCCCCAACTTCAAGTCTGGCACAAAGCATCCAAATCACCTGGGGAGATTTTGAGAATATTGATTCCCAGTTCCTACCCCTAGACATTTGATCCATAAGTCCTGGAATCTGTATTTTTAAGAAGTTCCACCAAGTGATTCTGATGTTGCAGCCAAGGTGGGAGATCCCTGGATAACCCTCAGTAACTCCTTCAGTTGAATGGAAGAGGAGAAAGGCCCTCTAGGGAAGGGAAGGTGCTGGTGAGAGGACACTTTCAGCTAGATAGAGGCTTCGCAGGAGACCCCAAGCAAATGGCCAGAGTCTTTGCACACTGGAATTTTACATGGAGACAGTTTGGTAAATGGCATGACTATAAAGTAATGCCTCATGATTTGTTTAATTGTGATAATCATGATTAGGCAATCCCTTTTGAATGATCAAATAGGCTTTTTGCTGTCCCAAGCCCTAGTTAATATTTGTTCAGATTTAATCCACTTCACAGATGAATGCATCCAATCTCATGTTAATTGTAAAAGAATGTGGATTCTGTATTGTAATTCTCTTACAAGCCATGGAACCTTATTTGTCTGGGTTTCTACCCAGCTCAGCCACTTACCAGCTCTGGGGCCCTGAGCCCAGAACTTGAGCCAAGTGTGTCAGTGTGTTCAAATGTAAAACAAAAATAATAACACCAGCCGCATAGGGCAACTCTCAGAATTAAATAAATACATGTGAATCTTTTGATTGATTGATTGAGACAGAGTTTTGCTTTTGTAGCCCAGAGTTGCTGGAGAGCAATGGTGTGATCTCAGCTCACTGTGACCTTTGCCTTCCGGGTTCAAGCAATTCTCCTGTCTCAGCCTCCTGAGTAGCTGTGATTACAGGTGCCCGCCACCATTCCTGGCTAATTTTTTTGTATTTTTAGTAGAGCCTGTTGGCCAGGCTGGTCTCGAACTCCTGACCTCAGGCGATCTACCCGCCTTGGCATCCCAAAGTGCTGGGATTACAGGCACATGTGAATCTTTTAAAATGATGCCTGGCATATGGAAATTATCAATGGAAATGTTGTAGGACCCTCTCCTTAGTTCAGATAAAGTTGGGGTCCTTGTCACATGGCCACAAAGAAGGAGGCCTGCAAACAATTTGAAGGGTGAGGAGGACAGGGTTTTATTGTGTGAAAAGGAAAAGAGGGAAACAGGGACTCTCTGCAAGGCCAGAGTCCCTGCTAGTGTGCTTCCCACCTCACAGATTGAATTCCAGGTTCTACCCAGGAAGAGGAGGGGCCAGGCTCCTCCCTGCTGCAGATGGGGTGAACTTCTGTGATTCTACCCCAGTGTGCATTCCTCCCAATGAGCAGGACAGTTGGAGTTTTTCCAGGGACCCCCTTATACTTGGCTGTCTCAAAAGTTTGTGGTATTATGATTTGTCTTGTCCCTGTTACAGCTACCACTTATATAAGACTAGTCAACTCAGCTTGCCTTTTATATTTTGGGGAAAGAGAATCTCCATCTATGGGAAAATCAGTGGGGCCTTTCAGAGGTTGTCCACACCATCTATTTGGTGCTCCAGTAAGAAAGATTGGAGTCCAGTTGCTACAGCCACCTGAAAACCTTGCTGAAGATTCTTCAAGTTCCTCAGGTGAAAAAAAGGAAAAGGTTGGCAGTCAGAAGTACCTTTATGTAATTGACAAACACTTATTGGGCATCAGGTGCATATTAGGAATTGTGCAGAGTACCAAGATACAAAAACACCACTGATGCCCCCTTGAGGCTTGATTTGGTAATAGAGGTAAGACAATAAATACTTGAGTTCACAGTGATGTAGTGACAGTTCAATGACAGCGCAAAGAGAATTTCTGATATTCTTTATATCTACTGGACATTACCCAAGCAAGAACATAAACGTCAACTTCTAAGATGGGTAACTCATGTCATCCTCAAAGCAATTCAACAATGAATGATAGTTGTGAGCCAAGAATTATAATTCACTGTTGATTATAACTTACATTTGTGTCATACATATTTTTATTTTAAGTTCACAGTACCTCCAAGACATAAAGGCAGTGATAATCCCATTTACAACTGAGAAAATGTAGGTTCTGAAAATGTAGAGTTTTGCCCCAAATTTCACTTTAATAAGTCATAGAGTAGAGACTGGAACCAGGTTCTACACCGTAAGTTGTCTTCGCACTGAGCTAGGCTATGGTAACTGACACAACAATCTAATGAATTCTGTTTAATTAAAAAGAGATAATAAGAAGAATTTCATATTAAAACCCATAAGCCTAGATAATATGATGGTTCTAAATTGTCCTCATTGCCAATATTAGCTGTCTTGCAACTTTAACTATTATGAAACATCTATCACAGATTTTCTAACTGTAGATTCTGTTGTTTGAGGGAGATGGTGAGGAAGCTCTGTTTGCGATCATTTGAAACAGCAAATTGGCCTTTTCTTTTTCCAGCTTATTCAAAAGTTGACGGATGTCGCAGAAGAGTGTCAGAACAATCAGTTAAAGAAGCTCAAAGAAATCTGTGAGAAGTAAGCCTTCATTCCCATTACAATGGACATGTGCATCTAAATTTATTCAACACAAATTCCCATCTGATTTGCCTCTTTTTTTCTCTTTTTTTCCATTATGACTTCAGAGAAAAGAAAGAATTAAAGAAGAAAATGGATAAAAAGAGGCAGGAGAAGATAACAGAAGCTAAATCCAAAGACAAAAGTCAGATGGAAGAGTAAGTCAAGTAACCCCTCTTTCAAACAGTTTACCTGGGAATTATTTCTTTCTGTACGTCAGAATCACAGGTTCTTAACCAGTTAAAGACCCCTCCGTGAAGTTTCTCCTCGAGTTAGCCTTTCAAAAGATTCCTTTGGTAAGGTTTTTAACAGGGAAGACTCAAACAGAGTAGTTCGGCACACCCCGGGCCTTTTAGATAAAGAGTAAGCAAAGAGCTTCCCTCAGGGAAAAGCTAAATCCTCACTTCCTACGTATAACTTTCCTGGCGTTTAGCGAAAACAGAGCCTGTGCCTTGGGAAGAACCTGACTTTTGTCCTGAGACTGGCAGATTATACCTTTCTTGTAGCAGTAATAAGAGCTCTGAGGCCCTAGCAATGGTTTACACTTGTAATCTCAGCACTTTGAAAGCTGTAGGTGGGAGGATTGCTTGAGGCCAGGAGTTCAAGAGGGGCCTGGGCAACATGACAAGACTGTCTCTACAAAAAAAAAAAATTTAATTGGCTGGGTGCAGTGGCTCACGCCTGTATTCCCAGCACTTGAGGAGGCTGAGGCAGGCAGATCACCTGAGGTCAAGAGTTTGAGACCAGCCTGACCAACATGGAGAAACCCTGTCTCTGCTAAAAATACAAAATTAGCTGGGGGTCGTGGCGCATGCCTGTAATCCCAGCTACTCGGGAGGCTGAGACAGGAGAATTGCTTGAATCCAGGAGGCAGAGGTTGCAGTGAGCCAATATCATGTCACTGTACTCCAGACAGAGTGAGACTCTGTCTCAAAAAATAAACAAAAATTTTTTAAATAAATTAAAATTAGCTGGGTATGGTGGCACACACCAGTATTCCCAACCACTCGGAAGGCTGAGGCTGGAGGATGGCTTCAACTGGGGAGGTCAGGGGTTCAATGAGCCATGATGGTGCCACTGCACTCTACCCTGGGCAACAGAGCGAGACCCTGTCTCAAATAAATACATAAATAAAAATAAGGGGGAAAAATAATGTTGAGAGTTCTGTAACCTTTCATCTAGAAGTCTGAGATTCCCATTTGTCGATTTTGGATGAGTTGGTATAACGATGTATTCATCATTTGCTTTCAGGGAGAAGACAGAGATGATTCGGTCATACATCCAGGAAGTGGTGCAGTATATCAAGAGGGTATGTGGGCTCATCACGCTCTCTCCTTTGCAAACCATGTGTGAACATTTGGTGAGCTCAGTGTGAGCTTCTGGAAGGAAATGTCATGCCTTGTCATATCTTTTTATCACAGCACCTGCTAGTGATAGAGCTACTTCACGGGGTGGGTACTTCTTAATCAACATTTTCTGCAAGTTGAATTGCAAACCGCTATTTAAAAGGGTTCATCTAAAAATAGACAGTCAAGGGTCATTTCCAAAGTCAAGAGCCCAGAAACATATTGTAAATGAGCATTTTCCCAAAAGAACCTTTGTCATCAATGATAGAGATGATGGCAAACTCCAAAGGCCGTCCTTTTGTTTTTAATTTAATGTCATAGAAATGTTCGCATATTTATAAAAATGTAAGAACAGTACAGTCCATTGATCACCACCTCCCACCCTGTGTTTCTGTCACCCAGCTTCAACACTTGCTATAGTCTCCTATACTTGTAAGTGTAGTTCTTGCTCAAGAGATCAAATAATCAAATGTAAGCCAAAGATCTGTAAAACTTTCAATATTTTCTGAAAATGTGCACTTTTAAACATTTAGATGTTTAGAAAATGATGTTCCTTGTAACTTTTCTTATAGTTAGAAGAGGCGCAAAGTAAACGGCAAGAAAAACTCGTAGAGAAACACAAGGAGATACGTCAGCAGATCCTGGATGAAAAGCCCAAGGTAAACGGAACTGAATCATAATGCACAATTATTCTTTTTGGTTTCCATTTAGTAAGAATAAAACCTTCCTGGTTCATGTAAGTACCTTGCACACAGTCTCAGATCAGTTCTTGCATACGAAACTCAGGTATCTTTCTCAATGAAGGTAAAAATATAGCAATATTCAGTAAGCATTTATCATCACCTGGTGAGCTTTTAAAAACTGCAGATGTACAGAGCCCACCTCCAGAGATTTGGCTTTAGTTAGTCTGGGGTGTGGCTCAGGCAAAGGTATTTATATAGTACCTTTCCCCCTGGAGAATCAGAGGTAAACCTTCAGTTTGGTTACTACTAAGTAAACTTCAGTTCTGAATAGCTGATTAAATGTTGTAATGCCACCCTCTGTCCAGCAGAGGATGCCCTGCACCAAAATCACTCTGGTTTTTATCCAGCAAAATAGTCTTAATAAACCAGAGAAAAGCAAATCTTTCGTTCCCCATAGTAACAGTTGATTTGGCTCTGCTTTAAAATTATCTTCTGTTCATTGTTTGGTTAAAATTAATTGTCTTATGAATATTAACTTTCAATGAACTGAGTATCTTTAAATCAAATACTTTCGGGTTAGCAAATAGCATCTCAAGTTTTAGAACATTCCTTCCATTTTGATTCATCACCGGATATTTTTCTGTTTGTGGAAATTGTGTTTTTCAATTTTCTTGTCCTTCTATTTTCAGTTTAAAATATCTACTTTAAAAAGTGCTGCCATTCTACACCAGTATTTCTTGATTCCTCAAAGTTCAAAAGTTTTATTTAATTGTATGTTTCATTCACCAATTTACTTCTTATAGATTTCTTGTGGACAATTCTAAATATATTTTCTTGGTTATTTGTGCTCTTCTGCTTTCATATTTATTGTATATTTATTTAGTATTTTTAATTTCTAAGTTTTTAGGGTTGGCAATATAGATTCTCAAGCAAGAATTAATAATTACTTAGATACAGTGCTAATTCTTAGTTTCTCCTATAAACATGTAGTGTAGATCTTCTCAGCCACCCACACAGGTTAATTATGCAGTAATAAAGTAGAATAAAGTTTAACATAATTTCAGAAATTACTATACTTTCAAATCAGGATTGAGCTTTTAAAATGCTCAGATATTTGAAGCAAAAGATCCAGTTTGACTGAAATTTAAGAAATACCTTAAAAATAATCAGTCCCAGATGATATATTGATAAATATACATTTTCAATCTATGCTGTCTGGATTTAAATTTGTTATTACTTTGTACATTGACATAATAGAATTTGCTTTTGGTTGATGGCTCAGCTAGTTTTTGTATTTTAAAACAAAAATTATCTTGGAGAATATGGTTCTTTTCAGAGTTTTATTTTGCTTTTTTTCATGTGTATGTTTTGGTTCAGCAATGTTAACTATTTTACTTACAGATAAAATGTGAGTGTAAAATCATGAATGTGTTTAAATTACACAACTCTCAGTACAAATAAGCCATATATACAAAGATTTTCATGTTACTGCTCTAGTTCATCATGATTAAAATCAACCTCAGTAAATGTGGAAGCACCCTTAAACTTCTTCTCTGGATGTAACCGGACATGAAAAAAACTAATAACTTTTGGCCAATTGATTAGCAGTCAGGGTGCATTCAGCTGCAATTTTACAATAAACCCAACTGAAACTGGCTTCAACAGTTACAGTATTTAGTAGGTCACATTACTGTAAATTCAGAGGTACCATAGTTCTAGCAATGATTAATTTAGTGGCTTAACAATTTCATCTCCAGGTATTTTTAGAATTTCCACTGTTGTTGCCTTCCAGCCCCAGGATATAAACTCACAGCATGAGATGGCTGCCCTAGCTCCATGCATCAAAACGTTACACAAAACCACTCAAAGGCCATACAGCAAATGTCTTAATTTTGTAACCCTTTCTAGGATTAAGAAAAACCTTCCTACATTTCCCCCAGCTGGTGTTTCCTCATTGGCTACAATGGCCTCATATTCTCATTTTTAAACCAATCATGGATAATAGGAAGTAACTTTCGTGACTGGCTTAGGGTAATTAAGATTCATTCCCAAGGCTAGAGAGAATTCAATTTCTCTTCAATTCCATGGTCATTGGGTACCTGAACAAAATTGATATTTTATCATCAAAGAAACAGAGGGGAACTAGCAATTGGGTCGACATGTATCATACAGTGTGTTACAGCCATGTTGATAACAATTTTTTATTCGTTTTTGGCCCCTTGGAAAGAGATCTGAAGTGTTTCTATGACTTTTTAGTAGATCTATTGTCTCCATTTTTTATTGTAAATAGGTACCATGATGAATTCCTCTGTACTTTTCATCCATGAGGTTGTTCTGTGACCATCTTCTTATGTCTGGATTTGAAGGTTGACCTTGAAGATTGTTGGTTCCATGTCAAACCAAAGCATTTCTTGAGGGCTTTTCTTCCTGGCTTAAAAACGTTGTGCCTGGGAGCTGAGACTTTATTAATAAAATAATAAATCATGAGTGTTGACATGGTAAGACATAGTGGTTAATAAAGGGAAATGGCAATGATAGGAGGAGCAATAATAGACAGTAGAGTGAAACAACAAAATCAAGTGTGAGGCATGTGAAGAAAAGAACAAAGCACAGGGCAGCAAAGTAGGTATAATAAATGGGTGGTGAGGAAAGGCCAGCAAGCATAGCTGTCGCTCATGCTCCTGTAACTGTGGGGCATGGATCAGAGCTACAATAGCACTAGCTTTGAAATAATCCCTTTCCACATCTAGTACTGATACAGCCTTTGAATCTTGACGTAGATATGAGGGAAATTAGCAAAAGTAGAAACAAAATAAGAAACAACCCAAGGAAATGAAACTCATCAAGAGAATCTTTAAAACAAGTCCATGGAGTCTGTTCCGTTCAGTCAGAAAGATAAGAAGAGAGAGTGATTTTGTGACATCTAGAACTTTATGAATGGTTCCATTACTGGGTTTTGGATGAGGAACTTGAGCGCACATTGCAGCAGGTAATATTAAAGACAATTGTAACCGTCTTATGAAGAAGAAAGCACACCAAACTTTGCCACAGGTTACTGAGGAGCATAGAGTTCCTCCCTCAACTAATTTACAGATGGGCTGAAGTTTTTTTAACCAGAAACTGATCATGGCTAATTTTTTGCTGACACCAAAAGTATGTATATGCTACATGACATATTTCTTCCTGTTCTTCCGTTTCTTTCACCATGTTGCTGTATATAATAATTTACTTTCTCTTCATCCACTTATTCTAACTAAAGTAATAATGTGCTTCATGTTCACAATCTTATTATTAACAGGGAGGAAGCTCTTTTTACATTACTATTTTCACTGGGGTATTACTATTTTGAGCTATTCTGAACCTTGATCAATCCCAATCATATCAGTCTAATTTTCTAAGACATTGATAAACAAACAACTCCTTTGAAAGTAACAAACAGATATTTTGCAAATCTTTCAGCAAAAGAAATTTGAAAAGCTAATGGCTTAAAGTTAACAGTTGTTCGGTGGCAAAGAAGTAGTTATTCTGGCTCAATTTAGAGCAAACTACTCATGAAACTTCATTCAAAGTGTGTCTTTGCCAGCAGTTTACTCAATAATGTGCATGTCATCTGGAGTTCTCAACATTTTTACCATCCTGCAACAGCAGTCATAGGAGAATATGCCTCCATCAAAATCAGGCCAAAAATTTGTTTCAATTCTGCATGTGAGTCAGGACCTTCAGTCTTTCTGGTCCATATTTGGTAGGGGACCAGATGTGGCCAGCCACAATGTACAAAGTTTATTTTAGATTGTCCTACTCTGTGAAATGCACCAGGCCCTTTTCATATGGAAAGTTCATTTTTTCCCTATGAAAGAAGACATTAAATTAGTTTATTCCTTTTGCCGGTAATTTTTGAGGACATTGAGGAAAACAGAAGTAGGTGTTCCCTTGAGGCAACTTATACAATAAAATATTTTGGCCCTCAATTTGACATAAAATGATGTTGTACGTTGCTATACATAAGTCCCACTGAAACTTATTATATTATGAATAACAATAGACACTCTTAGAAGAGAATACTTACCTCCTTTTCAGTAGAGTTCTGAATTCTGGAGAAACATTCAACTGCATGTTTTTTGCCAATGAGATTTTCAATTCAGTCCCTGAGTGTATATGGGTTTTAGTTTTGTTTGAGGTGTGCCTTTTTATGAAAATCATAGTGTTACAATTTTCAAGATCCATGAAGGAAACACTGGCCAGTCTTCTGACTCAGTGAAATAATTGGTTTCCTTGGGATTTTCATACCTGGGGTTTGCCAAAGCCAATAGGAAAGTGTTTATGTGTGCAAATGATGTTAGAAAAAACTCAAGAACCCAACTGCCAGTACAGAGGGAATCCATACCTTTTGTGGTCCTGCTTAACCCTGAATTGATCCATTATAAAAATGACCTTCTGTCTTTTTCCTGAACACTTCAAAGATATTCATTTTAACATACGAAAACACAGTTGGCTGGGCGTGGTGGCTCACGCCTGTAATCCCACCACTTTGGAAAGCCAAGGTGGGCAGATCACTTGAGATCAAGAGTTCGAGACCAGCCTGGCCAACATGGGGAAACCCCATCTCAACCAAAATACAAAGATTAGCCAGGTGTGGTAGTGCATGCCTGTAATCCCAGCTACTTGGGAGGCTGAGGCAGGAGAATCACTTGAACCCAAGAGGCAGAGGTGGCAATAAGCCGAGATCGTGCCACTGCACTCCAGCCTAGGTAACAGAGTAAGACTGCCCTGTCAGAAAGAAATAAGGAAGGAAGGAAAAGAAAGAAAGAAAGAAAGAGAAAAGAAAACACGGTTAATCATGAGTTGCCTTGAGTCTGTTGTGAATATGCCAATTTTTATTGATCACTTTGCAGCTCCTGACTCTCTTTGTAAGAAGAATCATCTTTTGAGGGGGCTTTTTAATGAACTGTCTCCATAACCTCATAAAACAGTCAATAAATGTGTAATTTACTTTCTCTCTGATGCTTAATTTGTCTTTGATTCTTATTAGAACACAGGTTTTCTCTTTTAATTTAGCTCATCATCAAGAGAGAATTCCAGGAAGCTTTAGGGCATTTTAATTTATTCCCAAAGAACATTTCATCATGTAGCTACTGGCTCTTTTTTTTTTTCCCCCCCTCCACCAAGGGAATACAGACTGATTTTCCTCATTTCCCCTCTGACATCTTTGTAACAGGGTGAGTGACTCATCGCTCTGCTTGAAGTTAGTCTTGTCAGACCTACCGCTGGGCTCTGAGACAGAACCTTAAATGTGACTGATACTTCCCTGTGTTCAGGAGAGAAAAGGCAAACTTAGGGATTTTAAAATAAAAACTTTTTTTCAAAAAATGATGTATTTGTGCCTCCTCTAATCTTTTGCGGCTTGATGGGGAAATGGATTCTCTCCTGCCAGCACCTACTGGATATTCTCCCAGAAGCCAAACTGCAGAGTGGGAACTGGCTGCCTATAGACAGTGTTTCTGCTCATTGTCAAGTCTCCGTTAACCACACAGTGGCTTGTTTTTGTTTGTTCTGTAGAAGAAAATTCTTTTTCATTTCTGTCAGTATAAAGAATTGAGTTTTTAGGAAACAAACATAGTTGTGCATTATTTTCTTGGATATAAAACTTAAGACATGTTTACTGTCCTTCTGGGCAATATCAGGGCATTGGAACAATTTTAATTCCATCAATTTCTTCTTGAAATTTAATCCAATAGACTCTTAAACACATAAGACATTATTATTCTATGGTGTGATCATGGTTGATTTAGATATGTCTACATATTCACAACCTTCTCTGTGGAACATTCTTTCTTGTATCCTCTGCCCATTTGGGGTCATCGTCTTATACTTCCTCTAGAAGTGCCTTTCATGCAGTGTACTGTGGTAAACTCTTTGGGGTTTTTATTTTTGTTTTTGCGCAAAAATGTCTTTATTTGGTTAATGTATTAGTAGATAAAAATCCACATTTCCTCCATTCTGGAATGATATTTTCACTGGATATAAAATTTTGTGTTGGTGGTTATTTTCCTTTAGCACACTGAAGATAAAATTCCACCACCTTCTAGCATCTATTGTTGCTGTTGAGAAGTTAACTGTTAGTCTTAATCCTGTTCTTTTGATAATAATTTGTCCTCCCACCCCCCAACTGCATTTAGGAATTTTTTCTCATATTTTGTGCAGGTTTTCTGCAATGTATCTAAATATGTGTTTGAGGTGACTAGATGGATCACTTTCCTCAGTTCTGCAAAAACTCTAAACTATCATGAAAGCAAATATTGTGCTTCTGTCATTTTTTTCTTTACTTCTAAGATTCCACATATATTTGCATATAAAATGAAATGAAACTTTTTACTCCATCTCCTCTGCCACTGAACTGTTTTTAGTATTTTCCATCCTTTGTCTTTCTGTACTGCTCTGTGTGCAATTTTTTATTTCTGACCCTTTTTTCTAATGCACCAATTCTTTGTTTAAACTGCTATTCTATATATCCACTGAGTGTTTAATTTCAGGTTTTGTATTTTATTTTCAGATGTTCTACTTAGTTTATTTTCAAATCTAAAATCTGTATGAACTAGCTTGTTGCAAGAAGGTGTCCTGTGAGATTCCTTACTCTGGGAAAGCCTCAGCTCTTGAATCTAGGTTCCTCACCCTTCAAGGCTCTCAAAAGATGAACTCAAAATTTTCATCATGAGCAAAAGTCTATCAGGGTAAAAGCAACTTCCTTGCTTATTAACTGTTTAGGTTCAATGTCCCCTTCAGTTTGACCCTGATCGTTAAGTTGTTGTAGTTCTTTGGGTCTCTAATGATAGTTTTCATGGCCAGGCATGGTAGCTCATGTCTGTAATCCAGCACTTTGGGAGGCCAAGGCAGCAGGATCACTTGAGGTCAGGAGTTTGAGACCAGCCTGGCCAACATGGTGAAACCCTGACTCTATTTAAAAAATACAAAAATTAGCCAGGCATAGTGGTATGCACCTGTACTCCCAGATGCTCTTGAGGCTGAGGCAGGAGAATTGTTTAAACCTGGGAGGTGGAGGCTGCAGTGAGCAGAGATCATGCCACTGCCCTCCAGCCTGTGTGACAGTGTAAGACTCCATCTCAAAAAAAAAAACAAACAAACAAACAAAAAAAACTAAGTATCAAACCCAGCCTCTTAATTGTTTTCAGTGGAAAGGATAGTCCAAATAACCTAACCAACCATTACCAGAAATAGTCCCCACACTGTGTTTCTAAAATTTTTGAATTAGTTAACATCTGTATCACTCAGGATTCAACTAGAGAAACAGAGCCAGTAGAATATTGTATATGTGTGACAGTAATTGACTTATGCAATTTTGGTGGCTTGCTATCTGCCTCCTTCTCAAGGCTGTCTCCCTTTTTAACGATGGACCCTGACAGGCAGGCAGGAAGGGAAAATTACAAGTAGGCTTGGTGACCACAGTAACCTGCAGAAGCTAAGCCTCTTTGTCATACAGTTGAACATACACACATACACACACACACACACACACACACACACCCAGCCCAGGAGTCAGACAACTAAAGGAAGACCCAAAGGGCAGGGGAAATGATTGCAGACTCAACTGCTGCTTCCCATCAACCAGACACATAAATCAATAGATCAGCAACAATGCCTGTGTATTACACAGTGGCTGCTGCCTCCCTCATCAAGCCCTCCAATTATCAGAAGAATCTCCATGGAATCCACAATAACTGGAAACATACAGAAAGGGAACTCTGGGAAATATAGTTTGGCTGAGACAGTTGGCACAATAAAACACATCACACTGTTGTGTAAAAATCAGAAAATGTTTTATTTCAAAGATACTCAGTGTCTCTTGAAAAATTAGATTCTAAGATTATAATAGAAACATGCAAAAAATTTCTAAAGCTAAGAAGAGGCTGTCCCTTAGGGCTGAGTGGTACTCTAGAGGCTGTTTAATAGATTCCTGTTGTCTATTGGCCCCAATAAGGCAGCTGAGTTTGAGATTTAAACAAAAATTATAACTTAAATTCACATGGATGCCGTTGATTTCTCCCCTTTTTCTTCACCATATCAACTTCCCCCTCCTTTGTCCATATTTTTCTTTCTTAAGGATGAAAAAATGTGGACATATAATGATATGTGTATTGGATAGAGGGCAGAGGTTCAGAAGAGAATCTTCCCCACGTGCTGAGTAGGGGCTACATGTTGGTGGAGTTCAGAGTCTTCCCAGCAAACAATGATTTTAACACCAGGAATAGGATGAGGTGGACTTTACCACATTGGCTTTCGTCTGCCCACCTGCCATACATGAAGGGTCCACACCCTTGGATGGAAAACCTTTGGGGCTTATTTCCACTTCTACTTCTGTGTGCCTGTCATTGGGCATGATTTCTATGAATTTTGCTAATACTCATTAGATTTTTTGATCCTCAATGTATCTCTTTTTTTAAAAGCCCTGTTTTGATATAACTAGGATAGTGAAAATTGTCAAACACACACACATCCCAAACACTTTAAAACAACTGATGTAAAGGTTTAATTGATTTCCAGAAACCATTACCTGATTTAATTATGACCTTCAATATTTTAAAGGGAAAGGAAGGCCAACCTCAAACCAAGAGAAGTTCTATAATCCCTTGGTATTATGGATGATTGGTTCCAGGACTCCCCTCAGATACCAAAATCCACAGATGCTCAGGTGGAAATCCTTTATATAACATTGTATAGTATTTGCATATAACCTATGCACATTCTCCCATGTACTTTGTCATTTCTAGGTTATTTATAATACCTAATACAATGTAAGTTCTATGTAAATAGTTGTCAGACTGTATTGTTTAGGGAATAATGTCAAGAAAAAAAGTCTGTATATGTTCAGTACAGACACAACTATCCACTTAACGTTTTTTCTAAATAGTTTTGATCCAAAAGTGGTTGAATCCACAAATGTGGAACCCACGGATATGAATAGGGATGACTGTATTTACCTACAGAAAATCCAAAGGGGAAATCTACTAGGTGCTTTGAAATATTTGATGAAGAAGTACTTGGAGATGAGAGAAAAGGCTATTGCATAGGGCAAACACAGGAATACTGGGCCAAAGAAAACAATGAAGAAAGCTTTCCTTCCAAATAGGAAAGCAGTTGCTAAGAGCAGGATTACATTATCTGTTTTACATGTGGTATAGCTAAGGCCATATTCATGCAACAAATTCACTACTTGGGAGTCCTGTTTATAAATTTTCTGTCAACAGAAATCAACAAACACAAGTGTTCTGTGTTTCTTATAATCATTAGTTGAGGTTAATCTTTGAATTTAACAAGGAGGTGTTTGAATTTCCTCAGATAATATTTTCAGATTTTAAAGAGTCACACACACACATATATACAATAACACACATTTATATACACACACAAACAACTTTATACAATTGGAGAGACGCTTAGCAGATTAACCATTTTGGCGTGAAAATGGATTTTGCCCTAGCTAATTATGCTAGTATATGAAAATTCCTGTCAAAGAGAGTAGCCAACAGCATGTATGTGTGTTAGGTACATAAGAGAGAATAGAAAATGCATTGTCTTCTATCTTTGGCTGAGAAAGATGTGTTTCCTTTTTCCTTGCACCTTACGTATTATCCAAAAAAGAAAAAAGTCACTCTTAGGTTTTGCAGAATACACAATGAGCTCTTACAATTCTTAAATTTCTTATTGGGTCTGTGTTTTAGGTGGGACTGAAAAAAAAAAAACCCTAGGACTTGAAAAAAATGTTGTAAAGCAGTCAAGATATCTTTATAATTATTGAGTACCAATTGCAGTGCAGTCACCTTGGTTAAAGCCACCATCGTCTCTCCCTGGTTTTCTAAGTAGCCTCCAAACTGGTCTTCCTGCTACCACATGTATGCCCTCAAAATCTATTCTCAACATGTCAGCCAGAGGCATCCTTTCAGAACACAAGTTAAATCAGGTTGTTCCTCTGTTGAAGATGCTTCAGTGTCTCCCAACACCCTCAGAATAAAACCTTGAAAGTCCAATATGTTCTAACTCCACTCTTGCTGCATGTTTTCTTCCTTTCCTCCTTGATGTACTCTCTGCTCAGGCCACACTGGGATCCTTGCTAGGCCCCAACAAGACAGGCGAATCCTACCTTGAGCCATTGTATGAACTATTTCCTCATCTCCTAAGTGTCTATTTTGGCAACTCTCTCTTGTCTTTCAAATGTTTGTTCAAATCTGTCAAAGAGGCTTTCCATACCACTTCATTAAAATTTACAACCCCCTCCAGCACTCTCCCATCCCTGCCATCCTCTCTCCTGTTCATTTTGCTGTGTTTTCTCTTTTTCATAGCATGTATCACCTTCTCTCATTCAGTCATACCCTTCTTTCATAAGTGTGTCCTTCAGTGCTGCCCCACCCATCAGAATATAAGCTCCACAGGGCAGGGGCTTTGTCTGCTTTGTTCCCTGATGCTCTTGAGTTCCAGACACCCAAGAACATTGCCTGGCATATAGCTGGTGTTCAATAAGTATTTTTTGAATGCATGATGTATGTAGAGGGCTAACAACATTGACTTTGTATGTTAAAAAATTGTTCTGGCTCTTTGGGGAGAGAAAAGTAGTGCGTTTCAGCCCAGACTCCTTGGACTGTGTTGTTGACTGAGCAAACAGCTATCAATCATTCATCACCATCTTTTCTCAGGTTTCTTGATGGTAGTGGGATTTTGTGGAGAATATCTCAAAAGTAACAATTGTGATCATTTTTAACATCTAACTCTTACAGAGAGTGGGGAAGGCCAAGGAGAACTCAATGCCAATTCCACTGCATTTGTGGGAGGCCAGGTGCCATGCCACACTGGGGAAGTTGGAGCAGATAAAGGCAAACAGAAGAGATAAATCTCTGTTTTAGAAGGCACTCCAAGAGATGTCCCACACAAATTATTTGAAACACCAGGTGACTTAGAAATCAATTTCATTGCCACAAAAATGACAGCCTCCCTTTCTTTCCACACAGGGGGAAGGTTCCTCCTCATTCTTGTCGGAAACTTGCCATGAGGATCCCTCTGTTTCCCCCAACTTTACTCCCCCCAACCCTCAAGCTCTCAAGTGGTGACCACCGTCCTTCCGGCCAGGTAGGACTGGATGGGAGGGGTCGCTTTTGAGAGAAGGGTGGTGTGTAGCCATCCGGTTTTCAGGCATCACAAACTTACTTCTTTGTCCCTCATCCTTCCTTTCTATACATTCCCATCTTTTTCTTTCTGCTAAAGTTCCCAGTCACAGCCATGATCCTTTGCTCATCCTTTCTGCCTTCCTCTGGTATTAATTTCTCTGTCATTGTGCTCTCTCTTCCTGACATAAATACCATTCTTCCATATTGTCTTCTTCTTCTTTCTCCTTTTTGTTTCTCTATTGGCAAAACTGGCTTCCTTTTTCATCTGGATTTTTCTCTCTTACGCTCAGACTATTATTCTCCCTTTTGAAACATTATTTTTCCATTTCTGCTTTTCACTACACTGTTTTCCTGCAGTCCTATTATCTTAAAATCCAGTGGGATGGAGTTAACTCTCAAGGAATCTTTTTCAATCCACTCCACTCAACTTGCCACAACCCTCCTTTTGGAAGTCCAGCAAAATTTAGTTTATTCCCACATGGTATTTTGAGTGAACAGGGACAGCTTGCGATATCTTGATTCTCTAGAAGCAAGAGTTCTTGGAAATATCTCACTAATAGGGATGCTTGAGCCAGGAGCTCTTTGTTGGAGCAAATTTCAGCCTGAAAATCAGAGCAGAGGGTTAACTTACCCAAGGAGATGCATCATGAAAACTATTATATTTCCTTCACTAATAAGAAAACTGGCCTAAGCCATTCCAAAGAGTGTGCCTTTCGTAGAGAAAAGAAGCATTCTTGTGATTATAAATAAAGCAAACTTCTATTCTGATGTAATGAAAATAAAATTCATCAGTGAGGCTTATACTGTTTCTGTCTTCAAGTATTTGTCAGTCTGTGAAATAATGCAGTTTAAAAACATGTTGAAAAATTACTGAAAATAACTCTTTACTGAGAAAGAGGTACAAGTTCTTCCTTTTCCTCGACGTCAGTTGTTGCTCTGGCTCAGTGCTTTTCAGACCTTAGTGGATATCTGAATTACCTGGATATCCTGTTAAATTGCAGATACCAATCTGGGATGTCCAAGTGGGGCCTGAAAGTCTGCCTTTCTAAGTAGCCCCCGAGGGATGTCGATGCTGCCACAGTTCCAGGGAGCCTGTTTTAACTGGCAAAGATCTAGTACATTCCTACCTCCTGGCTTAAGCACTTGGAAGAAGCTTGAAGCTACCTTCATGGTGTTTTAATGTATTTTAACTTTTTGACCCAATCACAAGCCTGGGCCTTTGATTTTTTTTTTTTTTTTCTACTGCCTGTAACACTAGAAACAGAGACATAGGGAATGCCATGTCAGAACAAAGTCACAACATGGCTGTGAATTCCGTTCATGTCCTCTCAACAGTGATAATTTCGTCTCTGTGTGACCTTGTGATAAAGCCCACATTGGAAGGTGGGTAGAGGAGGGACATGTAATATCAATTTCTGGCTTCTACAGGAAGGCATCAGGGAGACCGTGAAATGTCTTCTTTACTTGGATGTAAATGTTAAACTATCTTTTAAATCAAAAATGATGAGCATCACTGGATTTTTTTTGTTATTGTTGCTGTTACACTTGTTACTGCCCTGGTAGTTTTTTTGTTTGTTTGTTTTCTGTTTTTGTTTTTTTGAGATGGAGTTTACTCTTGTTGTCCAGGCTGGAGGGCAATGGCACAATCTCAGCTCAGCACAACCTCTGCCTCCCAGGTTCCAGCGATTTTCCTGCCTCAGCCTCCCGAATAGCTGGGATTACAGGCATGCACCACCACACCTGGCTAATTTTGTATTCTTAGTAGAGACAATGTTTCTCCATGTTGGTCAGGCTGTTCTCAAACTCCCAACCTCAGGTGATCCGACTGCCTCAGCCTTCCAAAGTGCTGGGATTACAGGTGTGAGCCACTGCGCCTGGCCTACTGCCCTGGTAGTTTTTAAAGCTCTTGTGAAACATCTAATACCACAAGTAGAATAACATATTTTCTCAGGGGATGAAAATGACAGCTGAGGAGCTAAGAACACATAGCTTGGGTTTTATTTTTCAAAACAAATGCAATAGAGACAAAAATGCTACTTTGTTGCTGTGCTCTCTCAGGCTTGCAATGGCCTGTTCGCAACTTGTAGTCCCTTTAGAATGTCAACTGAGATACCCACTGGGTAAAAATATTTATTTTAAAAAAGAGACAAATATCCCAACAATACCTAGACTTCAAAAATTTAATCATATTGTTAGTTTGGTCCCTTAGCTTTCCACATATAAAAGATGCCATAAAAATAAATGTTTCACACTTTTCATGTCAAAGTAGGTCTCATTGCTAAAGCAGAAAAAGAAAATCCCGTGGTAGTAATTTATATTTAAAAAAAGAACAAAATGTTATTTTTATAATAGGGTATGGAAAATAAATTTTTGTACCAATTTTAATAATTCCCCCAAATGTTTTTTGCAATCTTGTTCTTTCCTTAAACATCTTCATTCATACACTATCGTTGAAAATAAAATGATGAATAAAAAGTACTAGCACATAAGGCTCATGCCTGTAATCTCAGCACTTTGGGAGGCCAAGGCGGGTGTATCACCTTAGGTCAGGAGTTTGAGACCAGCCTGACCAAAATGGTGAAACCCCGTCTCTACTAAAAATACAAAAAATTAGTCGGGCGTGGTGTCAGGTGGCTGTAATTCCAGCTACTTGAGAAGTTGAGGCTGAGGCTGAGGTGAGGCAGAAGAATCCCTTGAACCTGGGAGGCGGACACTGCAGTGAGCTGAGGTCGCATCATTGAACTCCAGCCTGGGCAACAAGAGCAGAACTCCATCTCAAATAATAATAATAATAATAATAAACCCAAGGAATAGTACATAAAGCTATCACATATTTGCCAAAAGATAATGTTTTTTATTATGATAGAAGATTGGTCCCTAAAGTAATCATCACATAGATAGTTGGAATTTTACATTTTTTAATTTGTGCATGCAAATCTTCATTGGTAAAAAAATATATTCCTTGTTATCAGCTAGATGTTAATAGGTGACGCTAAGTAGGTGAGTTATACTTTTAACCATGGTAACCCATTTTTTAAATAGCTACAAATCACTGTAGAGCAATATATAAAATAAACAAAAAAGATGTTTGTTCATTTTATGTATATGTACACCTTTAGATAAAGAGCTATAGAATGACCAATTTCTAAAAACACTAATGAAATATTGGAAAATTATAAATATATGCCAAGTAATTATGAATGCCTGCTTTATTCTAGGATATGCCAATTTCAATAGGAAGCACAAAAGAACAGAAAAGATACTTCCTACATGCTTTAAAATAATAAAAGGCAGCTTAAGGTCATAGAAAGGCATTAAAACATTTTTCTGACAAATGATAATAAAAATAATAACAGTTAGCATTTATGGAGCAGTTACTGCATCATCAGACACCTTTAAAGCACGTATAATGTGTTATCTTCTTGTTCTTACCATTGTACATTTGGGGAAACTAAGGTTCAAAAAGATTAATGAACTTCACTAAGGTCAGACAAGAAGTGCCAGACCTTGGACACACCGTGTCTATTGTGCCCTTCAGCTTTCTTAGTAAATGTCTGAAGCTAAGATTTTGTGATCTAGATATCAGAATAGGCGGCTTATCTTTCTCATGTTGACATGGAAAAGCAAGCAATAAGGGTATACCATCTGTGCCTCAATATACTTATCTGTAAAATGGTAAGATGACTAGCCTCTTTGTTAAAGAAGCATATCACTTTGAGCAGCTAGAAGGGATACACACCACACATGTATACCAAACACTGTTTCGTTGCTAGTCGCATAGCCCAACCTCAACAAGATCGTGGCCTTGTTATCCTTCTTCCGTACTATACAACGGAGAAGTTAGGGTACACGCTGGACTTTGCAGCGGGTCTGCTTTCATTTGTTAAGCAATTGTTTTTCATTTGGATTTCATTTATTTATTGAAATATTTAAGAGGCCCTAGTACTTACCCTGAGAACGCTAGGAATTCTAAAGGAACATCTTGGAAGAGAAACATCTCCTTTTAGGTTGTATTTTAAGTTTCAGTCATAGCACAGAAAGGGGCTTCTTCAGAACCTGTGATAAATCACCCTCTTCTCCTTTTCCTCTGCAGTAAGATCCAGGGGGACTGCTTTGGGCTAAATTATGAAAGATATAAGCAGGAAATAAAGAGATTTTTCTGAAAGTAAAAATATCTAAATACCTAAATAGATCCCCGAGGGATATTGTGTGTCTCTTTGAAGATCTTCACATGCAGAGACAAAGAAGGTATCTACCAGCAGAGGGTTGCTTATGACTGAGTGACCTTTTTATGATCTCCTTTGAGTCCGTGAAGGATGTGATTAATTAAAGTCAGAAGTTTGTCACTAAAATAATAGTTATGAGATCCAGAGAATTCAAAGTGTTGGAGGACTCATTAAGTAGTTGCATAAATATCATGCTGAAAGATTTAATGAGACCATAGGGTCACTTATAGAACAATGGAGCAGAGATGGCCTAGAAAAAATAAATTAGAATCAATATTGTGCTTCCGAATTAACAGCTATAGATTGCTATATTAACACCTGCGAGATGAATTCTATAATTATATCTTAATGATGCATATTGATGCCCTTGTCATGGGAAAAATGAAAATTGCTCACATTTAGTATTTTACTTATCAATAATAAATTTATATGTGTGTGTTTATTTCTGTGGCACCTGGGAACCATGAATGCTTTAAGTAGCTACAATTAAATGAATAGTGTTTTTTTCTTCTTTTAATTCAACCAATAGTTATTGAATGCCTACTACATCACAGAAACTGAGCTAGGTGCTGGGAGAAAACACAGATACACCCCCTTCCCCCACTTCAAGTTGATTATAGTATAGTGCTATCCAGTGTACTTTTCTGCAGTGATGGAAATTTCCCACGTCTGTGTCCAATGCAATAGCCACTAGCCACAAGTAGTTATTAACCATTTGAAATGTGGCTGATGCAACTAAAGAGTTGAATTTTTTATTTTATTTTAGCTTTTTAACTGTTCATATGTAAATGCAAATATAAAGAGCCACAGGCTTAATCTTAATTTCTCATGTGTAATCCACAGTTGTATCAAAAAGGATTGCACTGGGACAAAAGACTGTTCATCGTTATAATAGAGCTGTTTACATGGGAGGAAAGGCTGACACATAATTGGCTGACACAGAGGTGGCAGTCATTGAGCTGAGAATTAGAGGAGCAGATAGGAAGGACTTCCTCATGATGATGTGAAAAAGCCTGAGATGCGAGTATCATGTTACGCTTGTGGAACTGTATGTAATTTCATTATTTACATGGTGTGTCGCTCTGCTCAGCTTCCATAACAAAATATAACAGACGGGGTGGCTTCAGCAACAGACATTTATTTTTTCACAGTTCTGGAGTCTGGAAGCCTAAGATCAAGGTGTCTGCAAGATGACTTTCTGGGGAGGCTTCTCCTCTGCGTTTGCAGACAGTGGCTTTTTGCCATGTCCTCATATGGCCTTTCTGCGCACACGGACAGAGTGAGAGAGAGAGCGCGCAAGCTCTGGCACTTTTTCCTTTTCTCATAAGGACACCAGCCCCATCAGATTAGGGACCCACTCGCATGAGCTCATTTAACCTTAATTACTTCATTAAAGATCCTGTCTCCAAATATAGTCACATTGAGGGTTAGGGCTTCAATATACGAATTTGGGGGAGACACAGTTCAGTCCATAAAGGAAGTATATCTCCCACACATGGCTTACACAAATTCTATGGAAAACTATCATCTGTTTACCTAGCATCACATGATTTTAATCACTGCTTTTGATTTGCATAGTGATAGATAATGCAGGGCTCTGGAATATTAGCAAGTTTAAAAAATACCTAAACCAAAGCATCCACCTTTCAGAACTCGAATGTAATTAAATATTGCTTAAGCAAATATTAATTTTCCTTTATTCTTTGAGGACAAACCAGTGGTGAGCTGAAGCTTACTATCTAAGCTCACAAGAGTTGATTTTTAAATTTTTCAGGGATTTTGTAACCTGGTTATTAAACACAACCATTATTACAAATTAAATTATATAAATTTCCAATGAAATAAATGTATTTTAAAAAATGTAACAAATACTCATAGCTCATCATTTACCACTTTTTTCCTAGAGCTTTGTTGAAGCACTTTTTTGTTGTTGTTGTTTTGTTTCGTTTTCTTTTTTTAGACAGGGTCTCACTCTTGCCTGGGCTGGAGTGCAATGATACGATCATGGCTCACTGCAGCCTCCATCTCCCAAAGTCAGCTCAACCGAAACTCCCACATCAGCTTCCCAAGGACCTGGGAATACAGGCTTGCCACCACACTTGGCTGATTTTTTTATTTTTAGTTTTGCAGAGGTGGAGTTTTACCATGTTGCCCAGGCTGATCTTCAACTCTTGAGCTCAAAACGATCGTCCCGCCTCAGCCTCCCAAAGTGCTCGGATTACAGGCATGAGCCACTATACCCGGCTCACTTACAAATATTTTAATACCTCTCACTATTGCCTGTGCTCTAGAGGTACTTTACATCCTTACATCTACTACACACCATCGGTAGTGGTGGCTATGACAGTCTGCTTCTGTATACCTCCTCCCATCTCCTTATTCAAGGTCACCACTTTGGTAGTTTGAGACTGGCTCTGGGCAAGCATTTACACCACTGAAATCAACAAACTCTAAAATTGGGGCCTTTCATTTTCCAGGAGAGCCGTATATTAATCATTTACCAGCACACCGCTGGCACACACCTTATCCTGTTTCATGGTACAGGGTTTTCCCAGTATTTATCTAGAGTTCCTGGTGCAGCTTTCCATGGCTGAAACATTATTACCCACCCTTTAAAAACAAAATGAAACTTTTTACTGAAATAGATTACCTGTTTTTAAGCTTGTTTCTGTTTCCTACACCAAAGAGAGCCTGTACTGCTCCGTTGATCCATGCACTTTCACACCCTCGGTATAAAATGTTTTAAGGACAACAGAAAAGTCCCCTAAAACTTAAACCTAGCATTGGCAACATTTTTCTAGCCCCCTCAGCAATGTCTTCTACCTGAAAACTTCCTTAGCTATAACATAACATACCTCCCACTGCTAGTACTGGCTCACAGCTAATACTGAGCATAACACGTAACTCCGTTTTACAGGGGCCACTTTTTTTCCTTTAAAAGTTTTATGTAGCAGTAAGTGAAATAGAAGAGATTCTAGGGTAAACAGCAGTTTCCAGATTCAGTGTTATTTTCTGCAGGAGACATTTCTCTCCAATGTTGCCCCTTCACACCATTCTCAAACAAGTAAAAAGTTGTTCAGACTTTGAAAATGTAATACCATCTGGCAGCACTCACATTCAACCCTTTATTAAAACTACAATTATGTCACACCTGTGAGATCTAAAATTCAAGGCTCCAGAAGTTAAAGTGATAGGTCCAGGGTTACATGGAAAATACTTGAGAGCACTCAATTTCCTGTCCTGGCCTTTCACTTCAGATTACAACGCGGTTATGGTTTCTTTTACCATCATAACATTTTGTGGGGCTGGTATGAGGGTGAGAATAGGAGAAGGAATTCAAGCAGAAAATGTTAAGTAATTTAACGTTTTCACCCTTTCTCCAAGTGAAACTTACATGCCCCAAAATTTGAGAATCATGAATTTAGATGGAATAAGAATGGATAAAATCCATTTCGAATCAATTTAGATTGCATAAGAATGGATAAAATCCTTGGCATATCTAAAGAATAGGAAAGGGATCCCAGGAGGTAGCTCTGGATAACTTTTAACTTTAAAAAAGTCTAGTAGAGGCTGGGCTTGGTGGCTTATGCCTATAATCCCAGCACTTTGGGAGGACAAGTCAAGCAAACGGCTTGAGCCCAGGAGTTTGAGACCAGCCTGAGCAACATGGTGAAACCCTATCTCTACAAAAAATACAAAAATTAGCTAGGTGTAGTGGTGCATGCTTGTAGTCCCAGCTACTCAGGAGGCTGAGAGATAGGAGGATTGCTTGAGCCTGGGAGATAGAGGCTGCAGTAAGCCAAGATCGCACTACTACACTCTGACCTGGACAACAGAGTGAGACCCTGTCTCAAAAATATATAAATAAATAGTCTGGAAGAATAGAAAAAGCAAGTGAGAAACAAGAAGGGGACCATCTATGAGGTAGGAGGAAAACCAATAGTGTCAAAGAAGCCCAGAGGAAAAGCAGGGCGTGAGTTTGAAGGTTATGACCCCCAGTGTCTAAAGCCAGTGAATGCTACAGAAGAGGTTCTTTGGCTTTAGTATCCAGGAGGTCAGTAATGGCCTTGGTATTAGTGAGGAATCAGCCGAAAGGTGGGGAAGGGAACCAAATAAGAGTGGATTGATTAAACAGGAGGCCAGGAACAGGAGACAGCTTATCTAACACTCATTTGGAAGTTTAGACTTGAAGGGAAGCAGGAATCTAGACTAGTAATGGAGGAAATAGGAGGGAAAATTCATTTGAGAAGAGATTAATGAGTCCTTCGAATTCATGGTGCAGCCTAGTTTATCATGAAACACTAAATAAAATGAAAGAATTGCTTCTATAATCCTGTTCACTTCCATCGGCAAATTTTATATTGGGTTGTGTAGATCAACCCCATTGCCAGAAGAACAGGGAAATGATATTTCACCTACATTAATGATTGGCAGAGTGGCTTTTCCTTCTGATAAATGAATATTCAATGGAGGAACAATATCTTAATGAGTATGCAGCATATATTATCCAGAACAATAACAATAAGGGATTTCTGTAGGCCTTGTTTAAATGTTAGGTTGTTTTCTTTTGCTGCTGAGTACATGAATGGCAATACTTACACAACTTACATCATGATCCTCAGCGCTGATACAGAAGACCACAGGCCTGCATGGCTGCTACACTGAAGTGTCTACAGACCAAGAGGCTTCACATATGCCTTCCTATAATTAGTATTTACTCAGCCTCCTATAGCAGGGAAAATATTTTGCACATAATAAACTCATATATTTCTTTACCCCTTAAGGGGTAATGGACCTAATCCCATTCTGCTGTAGGATTTTTACCAGCAAGGTTGAGCCACAGCTTCAAAAAAGGAAAGAATGGGGCTCCCTAGAAGACAAGATCCTCATTAGCAGGAGGGAAATTTTGAAAAACAGGGATTACAAGAGAGGAAGGTATTTTTTTTTCAAATTCCTTTAGCTTCTTCTAACACAGAAGCCAGGTCTGGGGGCCAGAGCCTTGCTAAATACCCAAAGATGACAGAACTCAGGATAAAACATAGAAAAACAGGACAGCCTGTGCTCCCCTCCACCCCCAGCCATGGAATTGTTGGAAGAAGAAGGGAGAGAGAGAGTAGAGCAGGAAATGAGACTTTGTATGTACCTCTCTGACTTCTCTCCAGGTGAAAATCTGGAAGATTCCGGAGCAGGCTCATGACTCCTCATATTTTGTGTGTCTTAGAAGGGACAGGAAAGCTCATGCATGTGTCAGTGATGAGAAATGGTGGTGTGAGCAAGGGCTGGTGAAAGCCTAGGGACAAGACAAAGGCTCCCTGGGGTGATGACTTCACAACTGAAGTCACCTGGATTCAAGTCATGGGTGGACTTGGCCAGACTCCAGCAGGGCATCTCACCCTAGATGGCCAGCAGCCTTTCATCCATGGAGAAATCTAGACTAACCATTTCACAGCACAGGCCTGTGAGGATGCAGAGGGCAGCCTTGCAGGTCTAAGCCTGTGCCTTTCTCCTCCTGGGAAGACACGCTGTCTCCCCCTTGGAAAATACCAATTTAGGGGAGCTGAAAATGGGAAGGACAACTTTACAAGCTTGAACTTTACCCAAAGAGACTGATTCATGCAAAAAACGTGTAAAACCATTCCTATGGGGAATGCAATGTTGAAGAAACCATAAGGAAACCATGCCCTAGCCTTTCTGTCTATTTCCTTTAACAGAAAGGCTAGGGCAGCTTCCCTTCCTGTCATGGGAAGTGTGGCTCCTACACCTTCTGGGCGAGTGGTTTGAAAAGTGTTTCCGCTGTGATTTAAATTATAGCCATTTCCCGGGCAGGCAGCTCAGGGACTGTGGTAGGCAGTGCCAGCTACTCAGAGTCAATTGAAAGGGAATTGGTCGCCTGGGAGGTTTTTAACCTGATTTCAGGTTTCCTGGACACCATGTCCTTGCCTGACCCAACACCTGCTGTGACAGATAGATGTTTGTAATGAGGTGAATAACAAACAGTTTCGTGAACATTAGGTCACACAGAACAAAAGGTACACTGGCTTAGGTGGAGCCTGCATTTTCCTGTTTTCTCTGATACATTTCTCTACCAAATCTACACACTCGTGGAAAGCTTTGGCAAGATTTTTAGGCAAAGCCTTTAAACTCATATTTTTTCGAAGAAAAAAATGTTTGCTGTTTCACGGCTGAAAGAGAGACTCAATTCTGTTACCTTGAGAAATCAGTATTTTTCTCTAAATGTCTGTTTCATACTCAAAAGCTCAGAATATCTAAGGCCAGCTCTAAAGTAAACTATTTAACCACCCAACCATCATAATAAAGGGGGCAGAAGGAAATATTGGGAGGCGATGGATTTGTTATAAAAATGAATGAGGGCCAGGCGCGGTGACTTACACCTATGATCTCAACGCTTTTGGAGCCCGAGGTAGGAGGATCACTTGAGCCGAGGAGCTAGAAATCAGCCTGGGCAACATAGTGAGACCCTATCTCTACAAAAAAAAAAAATTTAACAATTAGTCGGGCATAGTAGCACATGCCTGTAGTCCCACCTACTGAGGAGGCTGAGGCGGGAGGATCACTTGAGCCCAGGAATTCCAGGCTGCAGTAAATTATGATCACACCACTGCACAGCCTGGGCAACAGAGCAAGATTCTGTTTCAAAAAAATAAATAAAATAAAAATTAATGAATAAAATTAAATATTCCTAATCGACAAACTGGCTTTTGACTTTTCTGGTCAGTTGATTTCTCCTGTAGAGGTATTAATAGGTGAATGCCTGCCCCAGCAAGGGCCCAGGGTGAACAAAGCTTTCTATGTGATTTGTAGGTTTCTGCTCTGTCCTGATATGACTGCCAGAAGTGGGGCTCAGCTGGGAGTTTTAGAAATGACTTTTTCTTTTTGTTTAAACTTTGTGCCTAACTGTATTCTTGGATGTATTAAAGCTTCGTCATGACCATTCTTATTTCTACAGTCCCTCAGTATTTAAGTCTTACTAGCAAAATTAAATGTGAGAAAGGTATTGTGTGAGATTTCACAAGAGCCCAAGATGAAGAGTATAGATGTGTGTTGTGTTCGTCGATAGCATTACACTTCTGTCATTG
The DNA here is from genome assembly GCA_963573385.1 of Cacajao melanocephalus. NCBI lineage: Eukaryota > Metazoa > Chordata > Mammalia > Primates > Pitheciidae > Cacajao > Cacajao melanocephalus. Next base: position 113,300 of record CAUYLG010016250.1, read on the forward strand.
TTCTGACAGAATTCTGGCCTTTTGGAACACTCTATCTAAGGATTAAAGCTAATTTAGTTGAGAAATCTAAAGACTGTATTTCAAGAATGATTTAAACACCTGGATTTCCAATCTTGAAATTGAAATGGCCACTCACTTATCAAAGACTAGAGTGGAAAATAGGTCTTTCCTTTTAACATATTTTCTCTCTTAAAATTAGAGGACAGTAGATTTATAACTAGAGTTCCATCTATCCATCCATTCATTCATCCATCCATTCTTCCATCCACCTGTCCACCTATGGTATGTATTTGCGTGTGTGTGTGTAAACATATTTAAAAGGCAGATTTATTCATTGCTTTTGCACAGTTCTCTAAACTAAAGAAGCTTATGCTGGTACTTTTATTGTCCATGAAATTATATTATGAAACAGTAACATGTAGGAGGGATGGGAGCCCATAAATATCCTCTTATTCTCTTTGCATTTTGTATCATGTGCACTACTAATGTAGGAGACATTTGTTAATCCATTGCTGTGTTTGGGACATAAATTAGACTGACACCTTCATTTAGTAGATAGAGAAAGAGGCCCAGAGAGTTCCACTTACAGGCAGGAGTAGGGCCAGGCCAGAAATCTAGTCTCCAGTCTTTTTGCTTTTCTTAGCAAACGGATTCTCCAGCAAGCAGACTTCATTGTGTCTTGCTGCACAGCAGTCCTCACTAACTATACAAGTATAATGTCCATTATTTAAAAAACCCAGTCCCCTCTGATTTCAGATCATGTGCTTCCCTTCTCTACCGTGCAGATGTCAGGTAAATGAGTAATTGCTGCACTGCTTCATTGTTTGTTCCAGGCTTCTTTTCTCTGTGTTTCTGCCTTTATTCGTTTTCAGCTGTTATTAATTTATACACAATTAAAGGGGTAGGGAGGCATATTAATTGAAAAATTGATGACATAACCTTGAAGGCTTTGCTTTAATTACCTCTAGTGTCCAGGAATGACAGTTCTTCAGATTTATCTTCTCTTCCTTAATAGAGAATTTTTCCACTGGATGGACGTCTGGTGATATTTGGTGTTCAGACTGTAGTGCCATGCTCAGCTATTTTTATTAATCACACAAAAGTGAATTGATGGGCCATAGGCAAGTTAAATTTATAATCACTCAATGGTGGGATAAAAGAGCCATTGCTAACCCTGGCAAACCTAAGGTATACAATTTCACAAAATTATATAGATGGTAAGAGATGGTTTTGACACAATTTGAGCTGACACTTTCATTTAGCCGATGTGGAAAGAGGCCCAGAGAGGTCCACTTACAAGCAATGGTAGGGCCAGGTCAGAAGTCTAATCTCCAGCCTCCTTGCTTTGTCCTCCCAGCCTCAAACCCAACCACTCTCTTCTCCCAACCATACTGCATCTTAGTGAGTTTCAGTGCAACACAAGACCTAGAAATATCTGACTACTAAAAAATTATCTGCTGACCATAAAACAATTGAAAACATATAAAAGAATTTAATTAGGGGCTAGATGCAGTTTAAAATTTGAAAGTCAGTTTTCCTCTATAGCATCAATAATATCTATCTATCTAATTATGTGTAATATGACATAAAACAACAGAAACTATAAGATATATTAATAGAACACATATTATATAACCTGTTTAAGATATTCCTAAGGAGGATAGTGGGAAAGATTTCTGGAAGTGATATTTAATGATATCTTACAAAATGGTAGTGAAGAGAATAGCAAAACAGTGGCAAAGAATACAAAAGATGAGATACCAGTATATAGGAGATCAATACATAATTAAAAGCAAATGAAGTGGGAAGGAACTGATCTTTCAAGAAAAAAACAACAACAACAACAGGAGATACAGCTAAGTGCCCAGAGCACAGGATTCCAACTGACGGGGGCACTGGAAAGAGAAAACCAAGGGAAGTAAATGATAAGAAATATTATAAGAAACATTTTCACAACTGACAAACATTAATTACCAGACTTGAAGGGCCAAACTGAGTGCCCCGCAACGAGGAAGAAATGACTTAGGCTCCAAACTGGAAAATTTTGGAATACCAAAACAAAGAGAATTTTTCTCAACATTTCTAGAACAAAAACTACCACTCACAAATTGAAAGTCAGAATGGGATCAGGCATCTCTAAAGAAAATGAAACTTTCAAGAGTAAAGCAAAGCCTTCAAAGTTCTAAAATGATTTAATGGGGAATTCCAAAGCCATACTATTAAACCAGAGAATAGAACAAAAACATGTTTAGGCATATAAAATACTGTACTGTCTATATATTTTTCTAAAATGCGAAACAAATTCTGTTTCTTTCTATGAGCATATATACGAATATGAATAAATAGAGAATTTCTGGACATTTACACACCAAACTTAAACCATGGTTAACCTGGGGGAGGGGACTGGAATTGGGGAGAAGGCCAAAGGGTACTTTGCAGCTATCTATCTGTATTGTTCGCATGTGTTTACTGAAATAATGTATTTATGTATTATCTGGGTGATTAAAAGTATTCATGTTAATGCAAAAGAATCCATTACTGATAAAAGTTAGTTTTAAATGAGAGATTGTTTGACATTCTAAGCTTTCCTCTAACTGTTCATCTGGATCCACTTATTTCAAGTGCCCTTTCTATTTCTAGCTTTAAAAAGAAACCCAGTTCACGCTAAAAGGAGCCATTATGGTTTCTGATATCATCACATTTCTGTTAATGAGCCCTTCAAACTTGATTGGTTCTTAGTAGAATTACAGTGATTCTGAAGCAATCCTGAAGTCACCGGTTTCCCTCTGCTATATAAAATGCCACATCTGTTGATGATACAGTGTAAGATAACAAAATATCAAGAAAGCAAAACAGAGAGACCTGAGTTTCCAATGAAAACTCCATATAACTTTTTAAAATATGTTTAAATGCATCAATGAATGGGAAAAAAGTAGGATTGCTCAGAGAACAAGGTCCAAGTGAAAGCAGGTACCAGAGAGGTGGGCAGAGCAGTCAAGCCGTCCTTTATCTTGAAGCTGTCTATGTGTCAGCTTGGTAGAACTTGTTATCAAAACTTGGTGTAGAATAGAGGGGGAAAAAATTCTCCCAGAGAATTCGAGATTGCAAGCTGGTCCTCATGAGGGTTTGAAGCCTGAATTCACCCCACCTGACAAACTCCGTATTTAATTTAAATCTGTCTCATCCTGGAAATCCTCTGGGCTCCTGGCATAATTAATCAATTTGTTTATAAAGGAACCCATCTTTAAACCAGACCTTAAACTATTACAACTTATGAAGTTCCAGGAAGTATCAGCATATGAAAGCAATCATAATGAATATGAAAAAAGTCCATGACTGAGAATGAGCAAAAATAGCAGACAGCAGAATGACCCCTATAAAAACTTGAGATTTTGGAATTATGAGAAACAGAATATTAAGCAAGTACTTTTAAGGTTGACAATATGAGTAAAGAACAGCTGACTAAAAACGTGATGAAGCACATTTGCAAACAAACAAACTGATTATCTGTAAGTGAAAAATATATTTAAAATGCCATGCATAGTTATAGCAATAGAAAGAGAATTAGTAAATTTTCAGAGATTTATATAATTATCAAGAATACAGCAGAGTATCAAAGAGATGGAAAATATAGTAGAGAGAGATCAAGAGGCATGAAGGATAGAGTGAGAGGAGGTGAGAACAAATAGGTACAGGAGATTATTTGAGGAGGTTATGTTTCAGAATTAATAAAAGATACAAATTCATAGAGTAAGAAATCTCAAGCATGGTGTAATTTAAACAATGCCATATCGAACTATATCATATTTAAGTTCTAGAAACCCAAGTATCATTTAAGAATGAAAGTAATAAAGACATTTTTAGCACAGGCCAGGAAGACAAGACGAGGCTTTCCACTAGCAGATCTTCATTCACTAAAGGAAATCCTATCTCCATATGCCAATCAGAGGAAAAGATGACCCCAGATGGAAAGTCTGAACAAAAACCAAAGAAAATTGTAAATGGGTAGATAAATATAAATGAACATTGACAGTATATAAGAATAATAATGTTTTATGGAGTTAAATAAAATTAGAACTAAAATATAAAATAATACAATATCAATTTAAAGAGATAATTGGTAATAACTCTGAGTCTTTGTGACATTCAGGAAGAGGACGAATACTGATTAACTCTAGGATGTGATAAATATTGAAATATCCAATGCTGCTAAAAGAATAAAAACAAACCATAAATTTCAGAGGGAAAAATATGAGATTACAAAGAAAGTCCATGAGTGAGAATGAGCAGAAATAACAGCAGGATGAGCCATAAAAACTTAAGGTTTTGGAATTATGAAAAACAGAATGTTAAGAAAGTACTTTTAAGGTTGACAATATGAGAGCAACTGACTAAGTGATGAAGATATTTGGATGAAAATGTTTTCTTGCTTTCATCCATATTTGGATGAAAATATCCAAAAGAAAGCAATAAAAAGGAGGAACTAAGCACAGAAAGGAAAGTAAAAGATAGAAAGCATAAAAATGAATCCATTAGTGTCGGTAATTATAGCATATACAAAAATGTTCCATTTTCAAATATCAAAGATTGTTAGCTTGTTTTTATTTTTTAAATTCAGCAATATGCTGCTTCAGAACGACATGTATGGAGTATAGGAGTTTAGAAAACTTGTAAGTATAAAGAAAACAAAAAATATACCAGGCAAATACTAACCAAAAGAAACCTGCTTTAGCTATTTTCATATCAAATAAAATAAATTTTAAGGCGAAAACAAAGTAAGCTGTGGAGCATATAACAATTTTAAATTTATGTACACATAATAATATACTCTCACAATATGTCTAGTAAAAATATTGACAATATTGAATCTACCTCTATAGTCAAAAATGTTCAGCATACTTCTCTTAATAACTGATGCATCCAAAAAACTGAAAACAAATATTGTCACAGTATAGATTTGAATAAGACAACACAATTAGAAACTTTGCTAATGTAGGTGTGTGTGAAACTCAAAAACAAAAGCAAAATCCAAGGAAAACCTTACAATTAAAACATTCCCTTTAGAAAAGGATGCCCACTATTATCCCTTTCTGTCCAATGCAATAAGACAAGAAAAAGAAATAAGAGGCATAACATTTAGACATTAGGTGAAAAAATATTGCAGATGATGTGACTAATGATTCAAAATCATCTACAGATAAATTATTTAAATTAATGAGTTAGCAAATATGCTGAATAAAATTAAATTAAAATTTATTTCATTTCCATATATAAGCAACAGTCAGCTAGTATAACTTAAAAAATTTATAACATCATAACAAGTAAAGTTATTGGGTATAACAGATATAGAATATTAGGGAAATTACATAAAACAATTGGAGAACATCAAACAAGGCCTATTATAACATGCTTATGAATTAGAAGACCCAGTAGCATAAAAATAAGTTCTCCCAAATTGATCTATAGATTAAATGCAGTACCAAAAAGAATGAACATTTGTAGAATTTGACAAGCTGATTCCAAAATGTTTATGGAAAAGCAATGGCCCAGGAATTACTGAGATGCTTCTGAAGTGGAACAGAACATAAAGATTTATCACATATCAAAAATCATTGTGACGATATAATAAGATATTAGTGGGATATTGGCAGATTTAACACTGGCACAAATAAGTGGTCTATGAAAAATGCACACTGTTGTGAAAACTTGATTTATGAGTGAGATGGCACTGGGACATGTGGAAACTCAGGCTTTACAATAAATGGTACCAGAAATATTATTATTGATATGGAAAAAAACAATTGGATTGCTACCTCATCTCACACACAAAAATCATATCTATGTGGTTTTAAGACTTAAATGTGAAATATAAAACTATAAATCTTTAGAATATTATGTAGAATACCTTTGTGAATTTGGGAAAGGGAAGGTTTTCTTTAACAATATAGAAAAAGAACAAAATTTAAAAGAAAGATTGATAATTTGGGCTAAATTAAAGGTAAGAGATTCTGTTCATCAAAAGACACTTTGAAGAGAGTAAAAACACAGATAACTCCTACACTTAAAACTTAACCAAAAATTAGTATTATACATCATCCTTTGCTAGCCATGACGGATTGGTTCTAGGACCTCCCCCACTCCACAGATACCAAAACCAGCAGATGCTGAAGTCCCTGATACAAAATAGTTTAGATAATCTCAAATTGTTTTCCAGAGGATTTCATCAATTTTTACTCCCACCAACAGTTTACAATTGTCCCAGATTCACCATATCTTTAAAAATCACTCAATATCATTAGACTTAAAAAGCAGCAAAACACAAATCCATGGATTAGTTGGTTAAATAATGGTTTCTCATCTTCCTACACATTTCCTCAGATATGCCAGTGTAAAGGTATAGAATAACATTGTGATTTATTTACATGTATCATAAATATACATTATATATATTATAAAACCTATTCATATGTATTAAATCCTCTCTAGATTACTTATAATATCTAAAATGCCATGTAAATACTTGTTACACTGTATTAGTTTTGATTTGTATTATGTTTTATTTTTGTTTTGTTTTTTTCAAATTTTTTTTGGTCACAATTGGTTGAATCTGTGGATATAGGACCCATGGATACAGAGCCAACTGTATTGTACTATATATACTCTATATTATAGTAATATATTGTAACATAGTATATATTAATATGTACGAATTTCCTACAGATTAAGTGAAAGACAAATAATAGAAAAATGTGGAAAAACTCAGGTGCTTCTGACGTGGAGAAACACAAAGGATCAGTAACATATAAATCGGCTCAAGCTCATTAGTAATCAAAGAAAGGCACACTTAAACCATAATGTTAGATTATTTTATGCCTTCAGATTGGCAAATTTTTTAAGTCTAATAATATCTAGTGATTTACAAGGATATGGTGCATCAGGGACAACAGTAAATGGCAGGTGGGACTAAAAATTGGTACAAACACTCTGAAAAGCAATCTGAGACTGTCTAGTTAAGTTTAAAGTATACAGTCCTATACCCAGAAATTCTTCATCAAGGCAGAAATTCCCTAGAGAAATTGTTGCATATGTGCATCAGAAGAGTTGTGCAAGAGTGTTCATAGCAACACTCTGTACTAGAAAAAGAGATGAAAAATAACCTATCTATAATAGTAGAATAAAGCAATGTTAATCTATTCCTATAAAAGAATATTATACAACAACTAAATAAATGATTTGTAGCTACACATAACAACTTGGATAAATTCCAGCAACAAAATAAAAAAACAAGTGGCAAGAAAATATATACAGTATGATTTAATCCAATAAATTTAAAAGCATACAAAATGAATCAATGTATTGTTTTAGTATACAAACACGATACAAATAATTTTTAAATTATAGGTATAATAAACCAACAAATTCAAGACTGCCGTTACCTCTGAGGAGTCAAGGAAAGAGGAAGGATTTTATAAACTTGTCAGTAGGTGTTTATTTCTTAAATGTTCTTTATATCTTATGATTATTTTACCCTCTTTTATATCTACTCAATATATAAGGGATCAAAGCTATCTTGAGAAGAGGTAAAAGAAAACTTCTTTAACTACAAAATATATTTAAAAGGCACTTTTTTTTTTTTTTGAAAGTAAGGAAAAGAGAGGAAAGAAAGTGAGAGTGAAACAAAGAAAGAAAAAGAATGTATGAGAGAAAGAAAGAGGAAGAAAAAGAGGGAGAGAGAACAGGATTCTTGTTCTACTGCCCAGGCTAGAATGCAGTCTAAAAATGGGTATTAAAAACCT